>CANTFL010000550.1:0-176444 GCA_947650285.1 Hyaloperonospora brassicae | reverse complement strand
CCAATGAACAGACCCTTTGGTCGACCCTTCAATATCACCACTTTGGTGATATTGTTTAAAGAATATCCATCTTATATTCTTTATTGTCACTTTCCTTAAGTGACAATATCATGTAACGGGCTGCCCCGTTACAAAAACCGCTGCGTCTTACTCTAGCAGATTGCAGATCGATGCTTCTCCGCAAAGATGCACGATAGTGAACAGCATGGGCAACAGTAAATAAATCCACGAATCTGCAGCAGCCTACCTGAATGACAAACATGGCCCAGGTGACACTTCGACGTCGTCGTTTTTAGCTTTACTCTTGTTGCCCATTCACACCGACATTTTGTTGCTTCTACGTCTTTTGCTTTTCCGATGCTTTCGACGATTGTTTCTACTGACGTGTGGGTAAGTGAATTTCTATGACGGAAGATGGAGGTGACAGGAAAAGCGGTGTAAGGAGGTTGAGTACGGGTGGAGAGCATAGACCCTTTCTACCTTCGCGATATGGTAGCTTTGTACAATCAAGACAGTGATGCTTGTACTCGCTACAATGAGGGAATATGCTCTTAGTCACGAGTCACGTGGACAGGTTGCCAAAGCAAATTTGAGGTGTACTCCATATTTGCGTTTGCATGTACTCAATCTTCTGATGTTGCTAGACGTCGTTCGTTTATGCTCAGCTCAGCACTGTCAATTTTGTGAGTTTGCTCACTCGAGCCTGTGGTGTGCCACTTGGTGTTCTGGCTCGCAACTGGCTCAACGACTTTTCGTGTCATGACCAAGATACGCTAGCAATTCTGTCCGCGATTGCGTTCGTCATCGTACACGACACCCCGTACTTAATATTGCCATGATAGACAGCGTCGGCGGCAACAGCATCAAAGCCTCTCGCACAGGTGACATGAATTAAGCGTCATCTCCACTTCAACCTGTTCCGACCAGTTGTCAGCTCATTGCATATCATTACCAACCAGACCAGAATCAGCCAGTATGAACCCACGCGTATGGAACGTAGTACACATTGAGCGCTCACGACACACATAATATCAGTAGCGAGTATGTGTAGAGCGCCACGCGCTATCGCTAGCATTCAGTTCATTTTCACTTTTATCACACATACCAGAGTTGCCTTCCAACAAGCTTCTCTGGCCCGATCGGTCCCTCTGCTAACCAAGGGTCTGTCATTTTGATTAATAAAATGTTGATCGGGACTGAAGAATCCCTTACCATCGGCATGGGTTGAAAGGACGACGGCGAGGAGTACGTCACGTACACAATCGTCACGTGTCCAGCAACGGACGCGCTACCTGCAGACACCGCAAAGATCAAAATCCCTAAGTTCGACGGAGGAAATTTAAAGAGCTGGATCAAGTAGAGCTTGCCCTTTAAGAGCCTCGTTGCTCGGAAGCACCGATCCACGTAGCAAGCAGCAAGCCAGCTCATGACCCTATTCGAAGGAGAGCTTAGACCAGGAGGTCCAGACGCTCGCTCGACAAGCAGTCGAATTGAATGCCTCGTTCTAGGACTTCTACGACCAATCGGCATGCTGATGGACCCTGGTGACTTCAGCGAAGATCTCGACGAAGAGATGTGGTCACTAACCAAGCGACTCGACGAGACGGTGCAAGCTCTCAATCGACGTTTGTAGGAGCTCGTGCGCCTCTTCGCGGAGCTAATGACGAACGCCGAAGTCATTCTGGTGGTGCAGCAATGCCGCTTCTTCAATCGCGCCATGCCGAAGGACTGGCAAGACAAACCTGCAGCCGCGGGCGACCATTACGACAAGCTGACGGCGCTTGTTCGTTACTTTGAGCGTCTCAGGAAGCGTGATAAGGTCAATAGCCGCGACAAGTCGCACAACAGCAACATCAACAACCAATTTGGCGACAAGGTCTCTCGCTTCTCAAACATAAGCAAACATGAGTTCAACAACAACAAGCAGAAGCACGACACCAAGAACAGGGGCAACAGCACGTCGAAGCCAAAGCTTAAAGACGAGTGGTGCACATTTTGAAGGACCGACTTGTACGACTCCGCCGACTGCTTCGTCCTCAATAAGCAGTGTCAGGATTAGAACAAGCAAGTGGAAGCCAAGCCAAAGCAGCTGACAATGAACTGCCCTAGCATCTACGAGTTAAGTGACAGCGAAGACGAGATCAAGCTGATCGGCTTGCCGGAGAAAGAGCCAGCGAACAAGATCGCGCCACTGCGATCAAGATGCAGATTCGACACGACAACTGCACGTCCGACTCTCTGTTCGACAGCGGTGCATCAAATAGCATCATCAATACAATCAAGATGAGCGCCAAGATTGAGCATGGAAGCAAGCTCGCTCCCTCATCTACAACGTTCAAGACAGTTGGTGGCGACGTGACGAGCAGCGGCTCCACGATTGCGCAGTTCGCTTCCCAAGCTAAACCTACGACTACAATCACTCATCATTTTGAAGTAATCAACGACATCCAAGTTGGGCGCGATCTCATTATTTCGCTCGGAATTGTGCTTAACTTCAACGACAAAGTCGTCCAGAGTAACGGAAACCAAAAGTCGTTTAACATGGGTGGCAGTGGCACAGCATCGGTTCGCGCGGACACACTTGATCGCGAGTTTCTAGACGAGTACAAGGAGGTCGTTAACGACGGTGTCCATCCTACCGACTTAATGCCCGATCACCTGCCAACACCTCTCGCCGCTCGCGTCATAAATCTTTTGGAGGAGCATCAGCCACTGTACGGCGGTCACTTGGGTCTAATGCGCTTTGATGAATACGTGCTCCCACTGTCGCCGAACTACCGTGCCGCCCATGCAAGTCCGTACGCACTGCATCGCTCTATGGAGGCCAAGGCCGAGGTCGAGATCCAGCGCCTGCTAGACGCGGATGTGCTTGAGCAAAGCTACGAGTCTGAGATGGTATCCCCAGTCTTCTTCATCACGAAGCAAGATGTCTCGCTGCGTTTTCTTATCGACTTCCGAGTGCTGAGTAAGTACCTGTGTCGCAGTCCGTATTACGTATTACGTTTCCAATATACGCGAGATCATGTTGTGTTTGTCTGGCGCCAAGGTCCTCTCTACATTCGACGCAAACCTGGGGAGTTATGCCAGGCGTCTTGCCAAGTAGAGTCGAGCTGACACGGCGTTCTGTCTTCCATTCGGAAAGTACCAGTACAAAGGTCTGCCAATGGGGATCTCAACGGCACCCGATGAGTATCAAGCGTGCACGGAGAAGATCTTCGGCGATCTCGCGTTAGTGATCGTTTACTTGTATGACCTACTCGTGTATTCTAACACCGAGTGCGAGCACGTCGAGCACCTGCGTGTGGTGTTCGACCTTCTGGCCACGTACGACGTAATACTCAATGGAAATAAGTGTCACGTACTGCGAAAGTCTGTCGAATACCTTGGCTTTACACTCACAGCTCAGGTCATTCAAGCACAAGCGAAGAAGATTCAAGCAATCAACAAGATTGCTGTTCTTCGCAACAAGAAAGAGCTACGTCGCTTCCTCGTCATGATCGACTACGATCGCGATATGGTCCCCAACAAGTCAGCACTATGTGCGCCGCTGAACCGCTTCACGAGCTCCAAAGTCTCATTCACATGGCTGCAAAGCGACACCGACGCGTTTCTTGCCGTCCAGAAGGCGTTTACAGAAGCTGTGTTGCTGGCTTTCCCTGACTTTAAGCTCCCCTTCCGCGTTTACAGAAGATGTGTTGCTGGCTTTTTCTGACTTTAAACTCCCGTTCCACGTTTACGCTGATGCAAGTGGAAAGCAGCTTGGTGTCATCGCGATGCAAGAAAACATAATCCTCATAATCCTCACCTGTTACTCTCGCACGCTCAACAAGCACCATATCAACTATACAACGATGGAGCTCGAGCTCCTGTCGATGGTGGAGCTGCTTCGCGAGTATCGCACCATGCTGCTTGGCTTTGATGTCATTGTGCACACCGATCACAAAAACCTCATCTATCCGAACGAAACGAGTATCAGAGTCAAGCGCTGGAAGCTGCTGCTTTCCGAGTACCGCTTGTCGTTGCACTACATCAAGGGCATAAAGAACGTCTGCGCGGATGCCTTTTCCCGCATGTGATTTGACACAGCAGAGCAAACGCAAATGCACGACAGGATCAACGCCGCGACGAACGATCGACCATGTGTCATGCACGGCCCAGGCATCCGCCAGCACCAGGAGTGCGATGAAACGATCCAAACGATCAAGTCTGTGTGCCTCGCCGACTGGAACAACCCGGACTACAAGTTCATGCTCTACTAGGATGCACGCTTGTCTCATTTCAAGGTCGCGTCGCTGTTCCAGACACGTTGCGTGACGACCTCCAGGATAGGTACCACCACAATCTCGGGCAAGATGGTCCTTGTCACCAATACAAGACGATGCGACAGTCGCTCTACTGGCTTGCAATGTAAGCGTCGATGATCAAGCGCGTCAAGTTGTGTCTGACGTGCAAACGATTTACAATCCACGGCGGCAGAAAAGACTACAGACTAATACCACCAAGGACGTCCAAGACAGTGGACCCGTGGTACGTCGTGCGCGTCGACCTTATTGTTCCGTACGATGACTATTACAATATCACGATCATCGATCAAGCGAAACGCTGGCTCGAAGTCGGCGTTCAATCAGACAAGAACAACCTGGCGACAGTGGAGAGCTTTGACCGCGAGTGGATTTGCCATTATCCACGTCCAGTTCAAGTCATTTATGATATTGGTGCTGAGTTCACTGGTAAGGAGTTTCAAGAACTCTTGCAGATCTACGGGATCAAGTCGAAGCCGATCACTGCAAATAATCCGCAAGCCGATGCAATCTGCGAGCGCGTCCACATAGAGTTTTTCAATGGTGTTCGTTGCCATGATAATATCGATTGGAAGAAAGAACTGTGTTACGTCGCGTTCGCTCTTCCATCCAGTTACCACAGCATACTGAACGCATCACTTGACCAACTCATCTTTGGTCAGGACACGATCACACGCAACTGTACGAAGCAAACTGTAGCTGCATGTCCAAGAGGCAATTCGACGCGATTCTCTCCGACAACGACCGAGAAAACAAAAGGCGCATTTCATACTTTTTCAACGTCGGTGACAACGTCATGTTTCGAGTACCAAAGCAGTTTTGCGCGAGGACTTGTCCAGTAGCCAATGGACCATTCACCATCACGGACGCCCACGGCAAAGGATCGACCACGCTACACGAAAACAATTGACGCGTGTTCCCGTGTTAGCGCACAAGTTTACGGGGAGAGAATGAAATGCCTGAGACGTCATCTCCACTTCAACCTGTTCCGACCAGTTGTCAGCTCATTGCATATCATTACCAACCAGACCAGAATCAGCCAGCATGAACCCACGCGTATGGAACGTAGTACACATTGAGCGCTCACGACACACATAATATCAGTAGCGAGTATGTGTAGAGCGCCACGCGCTATCGCTAGCATTCAGTTCATTTTCACTTTTATCACACATACCAGAGTTGCCTTCCAACAAGCTTCTCTGGCCCGATCGGTCCCTCTGCTAACCAAGGGCCTGTCATTTTGATTAATAAAATGTTGATCGGGACTGAAGAATCCCTTACCATCGGCATGGGTTGAAAGGACGACGGCGAGGAGTACGTCACGTACACAATCGTCACGTGTCCAGCAACGGACGCGCTACCTGCAGACACCGCAAAGATCAAAATCCCTAAGTTCGACGGAGGAAATTTAAAGAGCTGGATCAAGTAGAGCTTGCCCTTTAAGAGCCTCGTTGCTCGGAAGCACCGATCCACGTAGCAAGCAGCAAGCCAGCTCATGACCCTATTCGAAGGAGAGCTTAGACCAGGAGGTCCAGACGCTCGCTCGACAAGCAGTCGAATTGAATGCCTCGTTCTAGGACTTATACGACCAATCGGCATGCTGATGGACCCTGGTGACTTCAGCGAAGATCTCGACGAAGAGATGTGGTCACTAACCAAGCGACTCGACGAGACGGTGCAAGCTCTCAATCGACGTTTGTAGGAGCTCGTGCGCCTCTTCGCGGAGCTAATGACGAACGCCGAAGTCATTCTGGTGGTGCATCAATGCCGCTTCTTCAATCGCGCCATGCTGAAGGACTGGCAAGACAAACCTGCAGCCGCGGGCGACCATTACGACAAGCTGACGGCGCTTGTTCGTTACTTTGAGCGTCTCAGGAAGCGTGATAAGGTCAATAGCCGCGACAAGTCGCACAACAGCAACATCAACAACCAATTTGGCGACAAGGTCTCTCGCTTCTCAAACATAAGCAAACATGAGTTCAACAACAACAAGCAGAAGCACGACACCAAGAACAGGGGCAACAGCACGTCGAAGCCAAAGCTTAAAGACGAGTGGTGCACATTTTGAAGGACCGACTTGTACGACTCCGCCGACTGCTTCGTCCTCAATAAGCAGTGTCAGGATTAGAACAAGCAAGTGGAAGCCAAGCCAAAGCAGCTGACAATGAACTGCCCTAGCATCTACGAGTTAAGTGACAGCGAAGACGAGATCAAGCTGATCGGCTTGCCGGAGAAAGAGCCAGCGAACAAGATCGCGCCACTGCGATCAAGATGCAGATTCGACACGACAACTGCACGTCCGACTCTCTGTTCGACAGCGGTGCATCAAATAGCATCATCAATACAATCAAGATGAGCGCCAAGATCGAGCATGGAAGCAAGCTCGCTCCCTCATCTACAACGTTCAAGACAGTTGGTGGCGACGTGACGAGCAGCGGCTCCACGATTGCGCAGTTCGCTTCCCAAGCTAAACCTACGACTACAATCACTCATCATTTTGAAGTAATCAACGACATCCAAGTTGGGCGCGATCTCATTATTTCGCTCGGAATTGTGCTTAACTTCAACGACAAAGTCGTCCAGAGTAACGGAAACCAAAAGTCGTTTAACATGGGTGGCAGTGGCACAGCATCGGTTCGCGCGGACACACTTGATCGCGAGTTTTTAGACGAGTACAAGGAGGTCGTTAACGACGGTGCCCATCCTACCGACTTAACGCCCGATCACCTGCCAACACCTCTCGCCGCTCGCGGCATAAATCTTTTGGAGGAGCATCAGCCACTGTACGGCGGTCACTTGGGTCGAATGCGCTTTGATGAATACGTGCTCCCACTGTCGCCGAACTACCGTGCCGCCCATGCAAGTCCGTACGCACTGCATCGCTCTATGGAGGCCAAGGCCGAGGTCGAGATCCAGCGCCTGCTAGACGCGGATGTGCTTGAGCAAAGCTACGAGTCCGAGATGGCATTCCCAGTCTTCTTCATCACGAAGCAAGATGTCTCGCTGCGTTTTCTTATCGACTTCCGAGTGCTGAGTAAGTACCTGTGTCGCAGTCCGTATTACGTATTACGTTTCCAATATACGCGAGATCATGTTGTGTTTGTCTGGCGCCAAGTTCCTCTCTACATTCGACGCAAACATGGGGAATTATGCCAGGCGTCTTGCCAAGTAGAGTCGAGCTGACACGGCGTTCTGTATTCCATTCGGAAAGTACCAGTACAAAGGTCTGCCAATGGGGATCTCAACGGCACCCGATGAGTATCAAGCGTGCACGGAGAAGATCTTCGGCGATCTCGCGTTAGTGATCGTTTACTTGTATGACCTACTCGTGTATTCTAACACCGAGTGCGAGCACGTCGAGCACCTGCGTGTGGTGTTCGACCTTCTGGCCACGTACGACGTAATACTCAATGGAAATAAGTGTCACGTACTGCGAAAGTCTGTCGAATACCTTGGCTTTACACTCACAGCTCAGGTCATTCAAGCACAAGCGAAGAAGATTCAAGCAATCAACAAGATTGCTGTTCTTCGCAACAAGAAAGAGCTACGTCGCTTCCTCGTCATGATCGACTACGATCGCGATATGGTCCCCAACAAGTCAGCACTATGTGCGCCGCTGAACCGCTTCACGAGCTCCAAAGTCTCATTCACATGGCTGCAAAGCGACACCGACGCGTTTCTTGCCGTCCAGAAGGCGTTTACAGAAGCTGTGTTGCTGGCTTTCCCTGACTTTAAGCTCCCCTTCCGCGTTTACAGAAGATGTGTTGCTGGCTTTTTCTGACTTTAAACTCCCGTTCCACGTTTACGCTGATGCAAGTGGAAAGCAGCTTGGTGTCATCGCGATGCAAGAAAACATAATCCTCATAATCCTCACCTGTTACTCTCGCACGCTCAACAAGCACCATATCAACTATACAACGATGGAGCTCGAGCTCCTGTCGATGGTGGAGCTGCTTCGCGAGTATCGCACCATGCTGCTTGGCTTTGATGTCATTGTGCACACCGATCACAAAAACCTCATCTATCCGAACGAAACGAGTATCAGAGTCAAGCGCTGGAAGCTGCTGCTTTCCGAGTACCGTTTGTCGTTGCACTACATCAAGGGCATAAAGAACGTCTGCGCGGATGCCTTTTCCCGCATGTGATTTGACACAGCAGAGCAAACGCAAATGCACGACAGGATCAACGCCGCGACGAACGATCGACCATGTGTCATGCACGGCCCAGGCATCTGCCAGCTCCAGGAGTGCGATGAAACGATCCAAACGATCAAGTCTGTGTGCCTCGCCGACTGGAACAACCCGGACTACAAGTTAATGCTCTACTAGGATGCACGCTTGTCTCATTTCAAGGTCGCGTCGCTGTTCCGGACACGTTGCGTGACGATCTCCAGGATAGGTACCACCACAATCTCGGGCAAGATAGTCCTTGTCACCAATACAAGACGATGCGACAGTCGCTCTACTGGCTTGCAATGTAAGCGTCGATGATCAAGCGCGTCAAGTTGTGTCTGACGTGCAAACGATTTACAATCCACGGCGGCAGAAAAGACTACAGACTAATACCACCAAGGACGTCCAAGACAGTGGACCCGTGGTACGTCGTGCGCGTCGACCTTATTGTTCCGTACGATGACTATTACAATATCACGATCATCGATCAAGCGAAACGCTGGCTCGAAGTCGGCGTTAAATCAGACAAGAACAACCTGGCGACAGTGGAGAGCTTTGACCGCGAGTGGATTTGCCATTATCCACGTCCAGTTCAAGTCATTTATGATATTGGTGCTGAGTTCACTGGTAAGGAGTTTCAAGAACTCTTGCAGATCTACGGGATCAAGTCGAAGCCGATCACTGCAAATAATCCGCAAGCCGATGCAATCTGCGAGCGCGTCCACATAGAGTTTTTCAATGGTGTTCGTTGCCATGATAATATCGATTGGAAGAAAGAACTGTGTTACGTCGCGTTCGCTCTTCCATCCAGTTACCACAGCATACTGAACGCATCACTTGACCAACTCATCTTTGGTCAGGACACGATCACACGCAACTGTACGAAGCAAACTGTAGCTACATGTCCAAGAGGCAATTCGACGCGATTCTCTCCGACAACGACCGAGAAAACAAAAGGCGCATTTCATACTTTTTACAACGTCGGTGACAACGTCATGTTTCGAGTACCAAAGCAGTTTTGCGCGAGGACTTGTCCAGTAGCCAATGGACCATTCACCATCACGGACGCCCACGGCAAAGGATCGACCACGCTACACGAAAACAATTGACGCGTGTTCCCGTGTTAGCGCACAAGTTTACGGGGAGAGAATGAAATTCCTGAGACGTCATCTCCACTTCAACCTGTTCCGACCAGTTGTCAGCTCATTGCATATCATTACCAACCAGACCAGAATCAGCCAGTATGAACCCACGCGTATGAAACGTAGTACACATTGAGCGCTCACGACACACATAATATCAGTAGCGAGTATGTGTAGAGCGCCACGCGCTATCGCTAGCATTCAGATCATTTTCACTTTTATCACACATACCAGAGTTGCCTTCCAACAAGCTCCTCTGACCCGATCGGTCCCTCTGCTAGCCTAGGGCATGTCACAAGTACGGCCTTGCTCAAAATCAACCAACTCTCCATTGATGGCATGTCCGCGGCATTTCTTGACAGCATAGATATGTCTGGAATCACGTACTCCAATACCATCACTTGGAAGGAACCTGGGCCACCAGGAATGAACCAAAATAAATGCAGCAGGTCTAGTTCCGATACCAGCGTCGTAAGCATGGCACAAGCATCGACTGCTCATTTCGACACCAAATGGCAGTAATCGAAAGAGATAGTTGCAATTGCTTCCGACGTAGCAATCAGAAACACTTTTGTCGCTGCCTTACTTCCACCGAACACGGCTTTCGACACTGAACCCGATGCAATGCCAGATGATCAAATGCTCGTCATTTTCTGAAGCCAGATTGACCCATCCACGCTGTTTGTAACAGGTGACTGTGTAACAGTCCCACGATGCATGATGTTGACATTGATGAATGTCAACATTGTTTCTTATCTATCAGAGAGTATAGTTTTGTGTATTATCTTAAGATGTTGCCATTTACTGACATCAGCTGATTCGTCAATTTAGGCCATTAACCCTTTAACAGTAAGAAACCAACGCGTGTCTTCTGCAGTGCAAAAGGGAAAGTGAATTTCACTTCTCGCCATCTTTGTCAATAAGACTCACGCATGATTAAACACAAGTATGCATGTAGCATGGGTCATGTCGAGTCAAGAAACGGATCGAAGGGTCAGTGTATGAGCGGAGGTTGCCTAAACAGGAGGGAGTATCGGATCTATCCGTTCGTCGACCTTCCCTGACTGAAGGAAGCAGCAAGACAAGAGGCACGCCTGTCGATCGAGTCTGTTGACAAACTGAATGAGATAGAGCTAAGAGTTTGATAAATATACATCTACAGATAGGTGGACGCCAAAAAGTCATGTATCCACTAACATAAATATATTATCTGTGGAGTTGTCATTGCGGACACTTCTTTTTGGTCGACGCCCCAGCTGCCAGGCTTGTCGGTCGTGGTGTCGTACATGTGTAATCTCACTAAGATTCGAAGGTTCTAAGTCGGTGCTAGCGTAGAATAGAGTATGGCTTACTTCCCTATCAACAAAGCCACTGACGAGGCCCCCGGCTTAGAGCCGAAACGCGTCTGGCACCTGTTTTCATCTAGATATTTTTAATTATGCTTTCTGTCTTTCCTGCATGGTGCTCATCGAATCTAGTTACACTTCACTTGCGTGCGAACGTCCACTGACACTTGCAGTCTTGCTGATCTCCTCTGGTCCGAATCGGTCCCCCCAGCACATTCGCCATGCGAGCATATAGGCCTCCTGATTAATTGATGCAGCCTCCGCGTATTTGCCTGTTATAAACCTATCACTACCACTGCGATTTCCGTGACACGATTCGTTTCGAAAAAAGCTGTTTGATTCGCCGAGTCAGCAGAACACGAGGCCACGTACAAACCACAATATTAACACGTAGCCCGAATATCACGCCAAAAGCGCAATATTCCCTGTCCACCGTGACATTCGGTCCGCAACCGTCAACTTTGGCCCATCCCGTCCAGCCCTGCGCGTGCGCCATGGACTGGCTCAACAAGAAGAAGAAGGCGGCGAAGCGGGCAGCAGCCAAGATGAAGAACCAGCGGTCGACCTTCCAAGGCGAAGGGAATGTGCTCGGAGGGTCTTCCGCTGCTTCGTCTGCGCCGCCGCCCGCCGCCGCGCCGTCTCGCGGTCCGTCACTAAAGGTGCCCTCCATGTTTTCTCTATCTGTCCCGTCTCACGGG
Source organism: Hyaloperonospora brassicae (assembly GCA_947650285.1). Classification (NCBI taxonomy): domain Eukaryota; phylum Oomycota; class Peronosporomycetes; order Peronosporales; family Peronosporaceae; genus Hyaloperonospora; species Hyaloperonospora brassicae. Next base: position 164,785 of record CANTFL010000550.1, on the reverse strand, counting down.
CCGTAAGCTCTGACCGGTGGTTTGCTTCGTGTTTTGTATGGCTTTTTGTATGCCGAACACCACTTGTAGCTGCCATTTATCACGACGAAACCTCCTGCTCTATCGGAAGACGAACAACAGGAGAGACGTGAGCTGCAGGTGCGTACTAGCAGCGCTCCTGGCTACGAGATCTAGTGACTATGGGAAAAAGGCTGAGGCTATTGGATGCAGGCCAAAGCTATGGAGCAGCGTGGCAATGCCTGGGACAAGCGTGTGGCTACAGCACGCAAATTGAGGCTCCAGCAGGATGAGGAGCGCGAGACCAAGTTTGAATACACCGATGCAGCAGCCACTGCCGCTGAACCGAGCTCGGTGTCTGTCGTGCTTTCGAATGAAGTAGTTAAAGCAAGAGAGCTGCAGAGCGCTCAGGCGCAGATGGGCTTCAATCCGTACGCAGTTACGATTTCATCCTCGACACAGGCGGTGTCTGCTATGAATGGCATTGGCGGAAATGCAGGGCCTATGATGGGAGAGAGCAGTGGTGCTACGACAGCATCTGTACCATCTGGAGAGATGTCTCGTGCTGCACTACCTGACACTGTAGTGGCAGATCGCAATGCTGGTGAGAACGGTGCTGTGTACGTGTTGCTTCGTCAAGACCCGACACGTGCAATCACAGCAGCAGAAACGCTGATAAAGATGCTGAGCAACGTTATAAAGAACCCACAGGTTTGGTTAATGCGACTGTCGCCGTTGCTGTACAGCTGGCTGATTACCTGTGGTATCAACTTTTTCTTGGCAGGAGGAAAAGTTTCGCAAGATTCGGATTTCGAACGCGTTGGTTCAGTCCAAGGTCGTGGCTGTGCCTGGTGCTCTTGATATTCTTGCCGAAGCCGGGTTCTTGCCAGTCGAGCTTGACGGTGATGCCTATTTAACGCTGCCTGCTGACGCATTCGAGGCTGAGCGTGTGCAGTCTGCTATCGACCGCACGGAAGTCGCGCTCATTCAGCTCCAGCACGACTCGGCGTAGCGTGTGTTTGTAGAAGGCAGCTTCCTGTTCACCTGAAGATGATGGCGATGCTGTATTGTGTATATCCGCGGGTAAAGCTTTCCCACGAACGGGAATTATACGCATGATCAGTTCTCCATGATGCGTATTTGTGATTGCAAAGCATGCTAGACATTGCAGAGAAGGCTCCATGGTTGCGAAGGGGGGAAAGCACACAAGGTGGTAAAAATGAATGATCTCAAGCGGTTATTGTTTTTGTGGTTGTTTTAGTGATCAGCCTTGCACAAATGCGCGACTCCATGCGGGGACTTCCGGTTGCAACGATATCTCATAGAAGCAAAGTGACCATTGCCACAAGCGCTGCAATAGCCGCGCACATCGGAATGGTAAGAGCATTAGTGCTTCCATTTCCAGCAGTAGCAGTCGGTGAAGGTGAGCTAGAGTTTGACCGCGTATTTGGTTCGGAAGTATTTGCCGCTGATCCAGTCATGTTGCCGTTCGCAGGTTGACTTGTATTCCCAGCAACTGGTCCAGCATTTCCAGCCGTAGGCTCCGACGTCGAGTTGATGCCGCAACGCTGCGACAAGGGGTTGATCACGTTCGCGTACATGCGAATGGGGCCAACTGTGCATTCGTCAGGTGCGACTTCTTTCATGGCGCTGATCGACTTCTTGCACGCATCGCTGTTGCAGACTGCTGTAATTTGCGCGTCTGCCGGCATTGCCATCGACGTGGGGTCGTATCCAGCGTCTCTTCGACACGTTGTCACATTTCCAGTCACGAGCAGTCTCGACAATGCAGCAGTGTTGCAGGGAGCAGCAGCTACGCTGGAAAAAGCTGCAACAATCAAAAGCAGACTCGACCTGAATGCAATGTGCATCTTGTGCAACAACGATCGACTTGGCTTGGAGGAGAAAAGCGAACTGAGGTGGAAACGATGTGCTGTACTGCTGGGGCAGTTGGACTGTTTGCGGGATTGTGCGACGAGGTGTGGTCTTGAGACGGGGTCTAGAGCCTTGAGATAAGCACGTGGAGATGTAAGTACGAGAGATGAAGTCGTGCTCGCCGTTATGTCACGCTGCTCACTTCACAACGTTTGGCAGGTGATACCGGCAAGTTGCAAAGCTGCAGGACAACTGCACCGATAGCAGTATCGATCAAGTCGATGATTGAATAGCTTGCTACGCTCTAGTGCTTATGTGGTTTCTCCAGATGAGGTTTGTAGAATCCACGCAACTCACAACACCGACTTGTTAACCGGCTACATGAAGATGCGTGTGCACACTCTTCGCACATGTCACACACAATTTAACATGCTACTTGCACGTGTCATACATTTTTACCAGCTTATGGTGGACAGAATCGATGGGTCTGTCAGCTCTCCTTATCACAGCAACCACTTACGCTTCCTTTAGCATGCAGCGATGATGAAAAGGCTGTCGTGTACAACGTCGTTGGTCCAGTGACTTTGGTGAACTAAAGCAAATTGAAGAAGCCCACATGCGATTCACGGGCAGTCCAGATGAGCTACCGATCATATCCACGTCATTAGTCATTGACGATCCCATTGCGCCTGCCTGTAGTCACCAAACACGTGAAGACCGCCACAATTTATGCAGCAGCAACGGGTACAGCGTTTACCACAATGAATGGACACTGTACTACCGCATCAATATGCGACATCCCAATGTCTCTCGATCCTTTCGGACTGCAAGACGTTCCCCGATAACACCACATAATCCGCCGTCAACTCGCCAGCGCTTGTTCTTCCACCACTGAGTTTCCCTAATCCAGCGGACCGTCGCAGAATGATGAAATGCTCGCCACAAACCCCCCATAGCTCAAACTCGACACTGCATCGCCATCTTCTTGATCCAAAGTGCTCGTGCCCTTTTATCCCATACAACAGCGTGACGCAGGCCGCACCACAGGACCGAAAGCCATACTCCTCAAGTCGTCTCTCTTTCTCTGTCGTCACAAGCGACTCGCGCTTCTGGTCACAAAGTAATTGGTCAGCGCGTTCACGTAACACGCGTCCAACGTGTCCGAGCCACAGTCCAACTGCTCCACACGGACGTCCGTGGGCAGCATACAATGGGCTCTGCGGTTCTCGCCCGAGAGCCGCCTCTGGCCATCGATCGAGCGCGAACTGTGCAGGACGAGCCGCAGCGTCTCAAACCCATTGACAGCATCGACTGCTACGGCTGCTGCTGCTGCATCGGCTACTGGTACAGTGCAAAAGCGCTTGGACAGCGTGCGGGCATACAAAGCTTCGAGCGCGTCGGGCAACGGGTCATACTGATAAACGCGCAGCATACGATGTGCGCGGCAATGTTCGCCGGCCATGTGCGTGTGCTCGTAGATCGTGTGGCGGCTCTGGGCGAGTGCTAAGAGCGCAGCGTCAAAGTTCGCGTCGGTACGACGACACACGAGTGGGGCAGCGAGCGACATGGGATCGAGTGCGTCAAAGGGAGAGAAAGAGAGAAAGTGCGAGAGAGAGCGAGCGCAGGCAAAACGCGAAATGAGCTCTTGAGGTGCTGTGTGTTTGTTTGTCCGTTTGTCTGTCGTTTTGGCGCTGTTTTGTCTCACCAATAGCAGAAAGTGACACGTGACGATGGATGGGGTGAAATCGGTTCCAGGATACATATGTCGAGGAGGTCCGTTCCGTAAGTCGCGCGGATTTGGCTTTGGCGGCACGTGGGCGTCAATGGACGTTGAAGTTTGTATGGATCTGCTCACGGAGAAACGGATATGACGGGGCGACGGATGACGGCCGTGAAGTCGCGCGCGTCACTGACCCGGTATGGCGTTACTTCAAGGTGATAAAAACGTGGCGGATACAGGGGATGGACGGATGCCACGTCGGGCGCGTCCCAATGTGGCTACTTAAATCGATTACTGGCTTGTCTGTGTCCGCTTCGTATACGAGAGAGCGTGATGTATACATATTCCACGTCGAGCGTTGTCTCGGTTGTCGTGACGACGTGAGGTCCCTTCGTTAGATATCCACGCAGTGGCTATTTTTGCCGCTCTGACTTCATTCCCAACATCAACGTGCAGATCACATGTCAGTGACGCGGCACTGTCGAAAGAACGCAATGCCTTGGAAAGCGAGTCTGCTGTAGTATAGAGCGTATGAGGCGGCAATAGGTGTTGGAGTCGCATAGTGTCCCCGCTTTTTCCTACAGCGGTACGACAACAGACGAGAGAGACGGCAGATGTGTTAGTGGTATACTTGTTGCACAATGGCGACTATTGAAGCATCAAAAGGTCGTTGTTTCATGACTGTGTATGTAGCAAGCCACGTCGGCAAGAATGGAGACGGTGAGGAATGCCATTGCCGTCGGCCACGGTTCGTTTTGTTCCACGATGCTACAGCAAGCAGAATGACACCACTGAGCCGTCTGGTTGAAGCTGCTGCAGACGTATAAGAACAAAGTGTGGAGTTTGCGCTCGCTGCAACTGCCGTCACTGCACCATGTTTGCCGTTGCAATAGAGGTTGTTCAATCAGTCACGTCTGGGTACCGTGCATTTGTGACCGATTGCTATCATGAGAAAGCTTACGTAGTGGTGAGTATGTTAGACGCATAGTAAAATCACAAGTGAGCAGCATTGATGGTTGCCATACGTTGAAAGCTTTGTCTTTGCCTTCGTGAATCAGGAGTAAGAGACTTGCCGTGTCATACAGAGATGGTGACGACAAAGACGGCTGGCCGAATTATTGTGCTTTGTTCACCTTAACGTCAAGGGCAGTATTCACGAATTTCAGTTCAATCGGCAGTTGCTGCAGAGTTTGGGAAAAGCTACTTGATCAAATGGGTAATTATAACTGTGTCGCTAGTTTGAGACTCGTATTTTGAGTCATCCTGTACGTAACATTTCGGGAATACTGGAAAAACTGTATTCGATACCGCACGACATTTAGTCGATTCATGTACAGGTGCTTTGACCGCTTTTACAATATTCGCACAATTTTAATTTCAATATTTATGTTGCTCTGACTTATTTATTCGTTTCCTCGGTAACCTTTGCGTCGGTTAGTCATACACTCATCTCGCGCTCGCTTATAGTATGACTCTTGCAGATCAGAATTTGCAATTTACGTTTCTACTGCGCAAGCTGCGCTCGGACCTACAATCAATTTGCGTTGTCGAATCCTACATCGGATCGCTAGCGACGAAAAACGATGAAGCATTGCGTAGAATTGATTAACACGATTAAGTTTAGCAAGAAGTTTACAAGCAAATATTCTTGACACAAAGTGCTACAAGAACACGAGCTTATAGCAAGCTGTATTACAAAGATGCTCAGAAAGGAATTTGTGTTTGTCGAATATCGTTGACAACATTGTACGTTTGCGTGAGACTCGACCACGAGCTCTTTTTGTGAAAATGTTATTTAATAATTATACAGAAACTACAATCCGACTCAACTACTCGGCTGCTCTACGTAAATGTTTTGTCGCTATAACAAAGAAGTCGGGGGATAGTCAAATCAATAATAAGCTTCGGTACTGCACTAGTCCACTCGACGAGCGTGACACTGTAATCAAGATAGACTCGTCGAGTAGCGTAACGACCACCCCTTTTGCACAAAAGGTCCGGCACGTGATGTGATGTTTCCTAGTGTCTTCATATAAGATGCGACGAACACCAGTCATCGACTGGATCATGTCCAGCCGCGGCCATCGTCGTGTTGAACGACCTGACTCCTTTTGCTTCGTCCACATCAAAACAGACGTTGTCAACCAAAATCTGTGACTTGTGCGCCGAGCTGTCACTTTTTGCAAGCATGGCAGCTACAGTCGAACTCGAATCTTGTCAGTCGACGTGGCAAAACAGTATACAATTGCAAGCTTACTATAAGCCGCCTATAACGAAGATCAAGACGTTCTGTTGCGCTACAGGGTTTTCTCAGCTCATACCCGCGACGCAAACTTTGACTGAAAGCAGTGTCATCTGCACATTCTGCCCGTCTAGCTCATCGACGTGCGGTCCTTTGGCTTTAAAGATAGATGACTTGATTACTCTTTGTGAGGAGGCTACTGCTTCCAGTTACTGTCAACGTACGCAATGTTTGCGCTGGTTTATACTCTGACGTATCACGTGTTGCAGACCGTTCGTGGCATGTGTTACCTTGTGCAATAGATCCCGAGAAACGTCTTGGAAAGAAAAAGGTACGAAAGACGTTTGTTACCAAGACTCATCTTGTGACATAGCACAAGGTGACACATTCCAGCAACGAAACACGGTGATCCAGGATCGATGCGACTTTGACTCGCAGCCAGACGATGTGAATGGGACAGTCTATCTTCATGGGTGGGGGTAAATGATTTACCTTGATCACAATGGCTGATACCCATATGTGCCAACAATGAACGTCGGAACGATGGGCATATGATCCATTCCTGTGTAGCAAGGCGGGCTAGAAACATCGACAAGATGGATCTTTGTCCCCATGAGATTGTTCCGTTCAATCACAAGCAGCGACGTCACCAGAATACATCACTCCTATCTTTGTACAACTTTGAGCAGAACGAATGAGTCTAGATCTTGCCACAAGAAGAACACCGTGTCTAAGCCGATTTTTTTTGAACTTATTATTCCTGAATTGTTTTTGACGACTATTTTATTACTTTTATGATTATTTGGTGTTTTTAATAAAAAAAACAAAATATTCAAAACATTTTGATAATTAAAAATCTGCTGTCTCCGATCGATGCGGAAAAAACGACTGCGATTGACGCTGTGACGCGCGAGACACAGACCTTCATCGCTGCAGACTTTGTGGCGCTCAAATGACGCGACGGTTCCAGTCCCGCCTGTGGCCGCGGGGCCTGGACACAGCGTGCATGACCATTCACATCTCGTGGACGTGCTGCGTACCAATTAAGAGGTGCCAGAACGTGATGCTCGTGGAGGGTTTCGTCTTGCAGTAGACCACTGCTTTGCTGCACGAGGACAGAGCACAGTGCTCATTGGAACAGTGGTATCTCGCGCGCTGTCGAAAGGAAGTGAGTTGGAGCTGCTGCCCATTGTAGTCAAGACTCGAGTGAGGACGCTGCAGATGTCCCGACAAGACGTCGAGAGGTGCATACAGGGGACGGAGGTGTTGGGCTAAGCGTGAACGGACTAGATCGCGCACTGGTAGGACGAGCAGAGACAGTGTCACCGCCGTGGAGATTGAGTGCCGTGGTGCATGTGATCGTTGGGGTGGCACGTGTACCGCTCTCACGAGGCAGAGCTTGTAACTGTGGAGTCTAGTGTCATACTTCGGTGGGACACACGACTGTGATAGCGACTGCGACATTTGTCACCAATAAAGAAGAACAGAAGACGATGCTGGACATATGTTGAAGAGCAATTTGAGATGTTGGTGCTGTACGAGTACGTGCCAGATCTTCATTTTGAACACAGCGATCGTGACGGCAAGGAAAACACTGGCGCAGCTGTACTGTTTGCGCTGCTTCAATCTGAATTGGCTGTCTTTTGCCTACCCGCGGCGCTTGTCGTGTGCTCGAGTCTCGTCTGGACGCAAAACTCTTTTCGTGTCGTCTGGCTTTCTATGGCACTGTCGACATGGTTGTGGGGTCAAGTAGTGAGGAGCTGAAGACGCTGTCATCCATTCACCGCAGAGCTGTGAGCCTAGCTGATATGCAAATTGGTCGAATGAAGATCAGAGATGGCTTGTGGACAAAGCGGTCGTGTCAAGAAGCGGTGGCGATGCAGACGAAAGTGAAACAATCGGTCGTGACATGTTCTTGAAAGATGATAAGTGGAGCGTTTGCCAGGGCTTGGCGGTGTTGTTCAAGAAAGTGCGCATAGTGGGGGTTATGCTCGGGCCTTTTGGTGATACCGGCAAGTTTCGCATCGCGTTGGTGCCAAGTAACAAGACGTCGAATGTGCACCAACATGTGGTCCCGGCTCCAGGAGAGAAGCTCGTGTTGCGCTTCTTATAGCTAATCACGTTGAAGGCACCAAAGCAACATAGAAAGCTACTTAGGGCTGCAGCACGTGCTTGTGAACAAGCATTTAGTCTGACGAATAACCTTCTACAATGTCAAGATGCTTCTTCGCTTTATCCGGAAGCTGTCCAGGCACCGATATCACTTCCAGATAACAAACAAGTGTCAGTCGAAACGGATGGGCTTACTACCTACAATGTGCTCGCTGTCGACGTAGAAAATACTGCGCTGGCGCCAAGTGCTGCTCAAAGTGGATCAATCAAGCGTCCAAACGGCGAGACAAGTGCGGCTGGGAGGAAACCGTTTGCCATTGTTTCGGGGCTGTTCGGAGATGAGCGAGAAGCACGTGACGCTGTAGGCTGCCACGTGCGATGTATCGCTTGTGATAAGGAGAATGTGGATAAAGACAAAATTGAAAGACCGTTCGGCAAGGCTGGCAAGGTTCGCGTCGACTCCCACGGATGTGGAGGCACGAGTGCGAATGTGGCAGACCATGTTGAGTTGTATTGATACGCGTCGGACACTTTTGCTACATCATCAAGCTGTCGAGGTTGATCGATGGGGCATCATCACAGCAAAAACAGCTTTTTGGTGCTGACAATACGCGCAGCTACTGGTGCCGACATCGCGACCGGCATGATGATGGTCGTGCGTACTAATCCGCTACGGCTGAACATGTGATCGTTGTACAACGCGTGTGCACCTTTGAACATTGCCACCGCGTGAGATTGAGAGCAACAACGATGCAGCCAGACCTATGATATGGTAGGGGGGGTTACTACTGCCACCTGATACCTGCATGACGACTATGCTTTAGTCCGATGTTTCTACAGCATGTGTCAATTGATCAATGGAGATAGATTGGGTGTGTCTCGCTGGAGTGTACGAGGCTGAAGATAAAGTTTTGTCTACACGATGTTATGTAGTAAACATTGAAGGCTTCGAATGATGAAATGGCATTCTCACGCCGATCATGATTGAAAGCCCAGTTCATAGCGCTTAGTACGTTTGGCACTCGTGGAACCAGAACTCGGCAAGGCTGACACGTTGAGCAAAGAATTGGTATACCAGCGTCACTATGTATGCAGTAAATGCATTCCAGTCTTGTTCACGTCGTGGGTATTGTACGAAGGTCCAAAATATGGCACATCTCGAGAAGGACGCAGAGTCAGTGGTCGTGCTCAGGTCAGCACTGACCCTGGACAAGCATTTTCAGCGGTACCAAACCGTGCGGATACGTATGAAGTAACAGCAAGACATGCGAACAAGATTTGTGTGGTTATTGTTCGATCGGGCGCAAGTCAAAAAGGATGCACATATTGACTTCAAGCTGGCTATGCAGGTTCTGAAGACCGATTGATTGTCAGCGCACGTAAACGCGTTAACTTGCACACATCTTTTTGAGAAACGCACGTAGCTGAGTCGTTGGCTACAACGGTCAAGCTTGCACACTGAACTTCATTAGTCCCGATGAGTCCCAGCAAAAGTCAACTATTACGGAGTCGAACGTTTGACAACTGAAAGGTAAGCATGTCAAGGACTTCGTAAACCAGGACGATACTGTTCCAGAGGCAGCACGAGCGACACCAGGGTGGGTATGGAAGCTAAACGCTGCTTTTTCCACCCCATTTTGCTGTGCCCGCTGAAGTGGCATCATGATATCTCAGCATCGATCGCATGGTGATGGTATTGGGCTTGCTGACAGCGACAAAACTGACGACTGAACGGCATGGTGATGGTATTGGGCTCGCTGACAGCGATGAAACTGACGACTGAACGGCATAGCGATTGAATTGCTCGCGTTGTTCATCGTAGATGCAGACTGAGTTTCTGCCTGTATGGACTGGAAGCGCCAGGTATGTGTTGCTACGGGCTTTCGACAACGAGGCAGTGTTGACAATGTGGATCAAAAGTGCCCCTAGCCTGTGGGCTTCCGTTTGCGCATTCAGTCTGCATGTGGCTCAAAACCCACAACTTGTTGCCCAGAACGCTTTGTAGTGTCATGTTAACATGCAATGGAGACCGTGCTGCATTGGAAGAGGGTGCTGCAAGATACATCCAAAATGTTGCGTCGCAGGCATTGCGAGGGTGGTTGTCTGATAGCATAGCAGCTATGTGTGAGGGTCAGACATCACATTTCGAAAAGGATGGAGATCGGCTGAACGTTGTTGAGTGTTCTGTTCTTGGATGGCATTTCTGGCCGAAAAATGATCTCATCCGTGCTCGGTTGCGTACTCCTGTGCAGCGGTCCCGTAGCAATTTTAGGCTACGATGGAAACCTGGCCACTCACTCTCGTATCGCTTGTCGAGTTTGCCTATCTTTCGCGGACTGGTGTAGCATGGCACGTGATCTTGCGACGACGCTGCAGTTTGTTTCGCTATCTCGGAATGTCGTGTCTTTTTCCCACAGCATGTAACGAGGATGGCAACATTTTGCGATTGGAATCGAGCACACTGACTAACATTGTAAGCTTGTGGATGGTTCAGAGGCTCCTAGGTTTGGCACTGCGTGGAGGTGGTTCGCTGGCACGTCACGAGGTGCATGGGGTGACGTGGGACGAGCTTGTGACCTGACGAGCGATGGGGCAATATCGGCCAGGGGGTCAAAGGAAGCTGATAGTCCGTGCGATAAAGATAAGAAAGACAAAACATCAAGCAGATACGATCATGTCAGCGTAAACTTTAAGGGTAGCGATAATAGCATTGTGACGACGCCTCCTTGAGGTATAACGCCGAAGAGAGCGTTAGTGCAAAGGCCTTGACGTAGCCCTAGCATCATGTCAAGCTTGTGCTTTGTAAAGTAGCGAAACATGCTCAACTGCCTTTCGACGCAGTGAAATATACAGCGGAACGATAGCTGGCAGCATGAATCTGTCTGCCGAGCCGTCCAGAAGTACCTCTAATCAGTACACATCGCCACTCTCTTACCTCTAACTCGAATAAAACCTACTTGCACGGATCAACCCATCACATCTTTTGGTCTCGTCAACTTGATCGCCTCATTTACATCAAATAATGCCTTGTCGCACTTGCCGCCAATCGTGCGCCCGTTTTTTGCGCCATTTTACTCCATTTTCAACTTGGCTCACCGCCGCGTCTCAGGCCACTTCTCTTACAGTTGAAGTAGTCCATTTTGCATATCCACTTCGCTTAACATTAATGAATGAATCTTTCCATGACCACTCCGCCGCCGCCCCTCGTGCTTCTTTGTCATTTTCACTTCTGCTCTCCAATTCGCAATGGACACCACGGCCACTTTTACGCAGAGCACTTACGATGCAATTTTGCATGCGTACAGTAAGCTCGTGCACGCGAACGACGTGCTACAGAAGCAAGCCGTTGTGCTGACGCACCTCAGTGCGGTGCGAGCAGACCTGGTACGGGCAGCAAATAAAGAGCGCGACGCAGCCATCGAGTCGCGGCTCAAGATGGAGATCGAAGTACTGGCGCTCCGACAGCGCGCCGAAATGGCCGAAGCCACAAGTGCAAGACCGGAGCAGCAGCTTGAGGAGGCCGCTCAAGATCAGCTCAAAGTCCAGCGCGAGTCCGAGTTGCAGCTGGTGCTACAGGAGAAGGACTCTCAAGACAGCAGTGCGGAGGCGACGGGCGAGAACAAGGCACGAATACAGCAGAAGCAGCGTGAGAAGACAGTCGCAGCGCCCTCCAAGACAAGCACGACGCCTCGCAAGAAACCCACAACCGGCCAAGATGAACGCGCTCGTGTGCTTGCGAGTGTCAAGGACGTTGCTATCAGGATGGGCGCTGGACCTACTGCTGGTTCTCGCGCGCGTGTTTGTCCAACGGCTACTGCTCGAGCGCGTGTTGGTGCGACTGCGAGCACGGTGTCCACCCGCGCGCGTGTCGAAGCCACTGCTGCTTTCCGTGCGGCTCTTGCTGCGACTGCCGGCCTTGGTACTTCAAAGATGCTGTCAGCAAAAAACTGACGCGCGTGGAGATCGGAGGAAGTCGCGCCGCGCTGGGCAACGGGTGTTAAACCACACACGTTGCCAGGAGAAGGCAACAAGCTTCCGGGATTGGCGCTCCAGAGACCCATTTCTCTCTGTTGCGTCTACCGGAGCTCATCGCTCACCGAAGGCTCCGGAACGTGGTGCGGTCAAGGCGTGGCAGCAGACTTTGTTCGAGAACGCGTTTGCGATCTGCAATTCTTCGGGGCTCATTGCCCCCGTTGAAGATGTGGAACGTGGCGTGTTTTTGGACGAAGTTGAGCGTGGTGTGCATTCGCAGTGACTGATGAAGACTCATCACTCTTCGTCGTCATTGCGATTGCTTCCTGCGCGTGCTGTTGATGCGCTTGGCGCCTACGTTCTAGAGCGTATAGGTGTCGATAGTCCCATGAAAGACAAGCGAAAACGTAGTTCTTATTGAAGTGAGTAACAAAACAAGTGTATGATTACGATTGCGGTTGGCTTGTTAACGTTCGTCTACTCTTGAGCGAACATAGCTCCTTCCGTGCTCGTCGATTGCCGTACAGTGTAGTAGCCCATGCTCGAACAAACAAGCAAGCAAAAAACAAATGAGCGCTGTGCTGCGGTATTCGTACTGCTTGCAAGACGTCATAGCAAGGCACGTGCTAGAAGATATACTTTCTGACAGGTCATCGAAGTTCCAGTGTTCAACTGCAAGACCTGTTACAGGTACGTCGCGATCTCACCTGATTGGCTAATAAGCTGACAGGTAGGACGAAAATGTGACCTGTTAACATGTGGTACGAGAAAAGGGGGTCGTCATGTCGGACTATCAGGTGGAGATGATGAGTGGGACAGCGACTCATCATCTCCCCCTGATAGCTCAAGACAAAAAAACAAACAATATGGCAGACACGTAGTTCCACAAATTCGTCGCGTTCTCGTGCTCTAGACACGAACGAGTGCCACGAGCTGACTGACCAGCAGCGTGAAGAAGAGCACGGTCGCGTTTTCGTCCACGACGTCTTCTGACCAGCAGCGTAAAGAAGAAAAGCACGTTTGCGTTTTCGTCCACGACGTCTTCTGACCATCGCCCATATTTGCTCATGACTTGTGCATCCCCGTCACGCGCGCCTGAATGGCCTCAAAACTGCCATCATCGAAATGAACGACAACGAAGACCATGCCTGCCTGCGCACGCTTCTTGTAGTTGTTGTCGACTGCGCGGTTGGCCAGCAGAATCAGCACCCAACGGCAGAACGCCAAGGGCTAGAGAGTGTACACGGCAGGTTCAGCACTCAACGGCAGAACGGCACGGGCAAGAAAGAGTACAGGGTATTCGTTCTACGAGCGTAGATCGGCGCGTCTCCCATGCAAGAATCGAAAATAGCGATCGCCACGTAGCACAGGGCAGGCACACCGTACCATACGGGTACATCACCGAGTCGTGAAATTTATCTTGCGCTGGGAACGTGACGGACGGCTTCGGGTCCGGGTCCGGGGCAGGCACGCGCGGTGGACGCTAGTCCGAGTCGACTTCGCATTCATTTTGCATCAGCAAAATCTGCACAGCTCCCTTTGTCCAACGCTTCTTCCAGTCCATAGCAGTAGCCATTGTTTCAGGAACAGCACCTTCGCACAATCGACTACTGTCCTTGGCATCTCCCTCGAAATCCGTGCTTAGGCACACCGGGCCCCAACCAGAAGTGCGGACCACATTACTCGTGCACGCATCATCAGTCTGACTACCGAACCGTACTGACTGCCACCGATCGAGTCGAAGGCTTGGCGACGGAACACAGCGTTTGAACCGGCAAAATCTGCCGAGTCGAAACCATCACGACCACGCTACACACAGCGTCAAAAAGAATGGCGTTCCTGTGCTCGCACCGGTCACCCCTAACCGTCAGCTGAGGCATGCTCTCAAAGTACTGAATAGTCTGCACGAAAGACACTTAGGTCCGCGAAATATCGTTTCTGTACTGACGTCCCCCACCGTCGATGGCCTCGCCTTCCGAGAAGACCAACGACAGCACCGCAAGCAAAAACTTCAGATGCGGCTTCATGTCGTTGTCCAGACTTAGCACATACGTGCCGTCAGCACCTTCGTTGAGCAAACGATTGTTCATGTAGCCTGCCTTCGAGTGGTGTGCTCGAGTTCATTCATTCATTCATTCAAGTCACACGCGGATAGCCCCGCTCACAGAAGTCGAAGTCATCCGAAAGCGAGACGACAGCACAACCACGACGCTGCACACTCTTACCACCCTCTTTGCGAAGTCCACAGACAGAGCTGTGCTGACGACGCCTCTTCTTCAAGATTTGGTCGTCTTGATCAGGCCCATCACACGCTCGAGCACGAGTCGCGCAAGATTGTCGCGCAAGTCACCACGTATCTCAATCACATTGCTGTTCATCGTCACCTTCAAGTGGTCGTTCGCGTCCCACACAGACCCAGTGTTGCCATCATCCAGCACAAAGACGCGAACGAGCTCGGGTGCATACTGCAGCAAAAGACAGATCTTCACTGTCTGCATCAAACCCGCGACCGGTTCCACGTAGTGATACAAAAAGATGTCGACCGTCGGCCGCTGTTCCTTGAGAATAGGCGGCTTGAAGTCGTTCGTGCACCGCGCACCACCACGAGTCGGACGCCACATACTGAAGTCGGGCAGCAGTCCCAAAAACAAAGTGAGACACTCGCTGAACCCCATCATGGTGTACATGACCCACGACATAAACGGCACGTTCCGGATACAGTATCCATAGCCCGAGTCGTCGTCAAAATGGACCCTTCGAGCTGAAACGCCCGTCCGTCTCACTAGCTGGCAACGTGCGTGTCGCACGGCAGCGTCGATAACCTTTGGCATTCCACTCGGCTATATTGAGTTGACGATCTCGGCCTGGATATCACCAGCTTTGCCAACCGAGCGACGCACTTTGCAAGCTCAACGACCGGTACAATTCTCCGTTGTTGCGTGCGGTCCATTCTGTTGACACTCGAAATCGAAGCTGTCACACTCGTTTCCATCTTCGGATCGTGACCGTTCCAAAGTTCGTGTACCGCTTTCGGGGAATAAACTCGTCCAGTCAGCTTTAACAAATCGTGTCAAAAAGTTCCAAGATTCAGCTTTTGGCCATACACAACAAAAAAGCGGTCGACTCGCACTCGTTGCGATCCCACAGTCGTTGCTGACCTGATGTCTGGCGACGCGCTGCTCGCACAACTCTCGCGTCTCTTCGAGCAAGACCCACTCATGTGCGTACTCGTTGACGACGTTCGGTCGTTTTTGTTCCCAATCGTTTTGGCGCTTTAACAATTATTGTGATTCTTGTCTCGGAACTCCCTTGTCACTCATATATTTATGGTCATGCACGTGCATCTCTCTCAATAGTGATGAAGTCGGACTGCTGTTTGGCCTCGAGCCAAGCGACTTGACGGTCGACACCGCTTTTCTACTGGAACATCACAAACTTGGTGTGGCTTTTGCCGCTGGACCTGCGCTCTTCCAAGCTGCTCGCGCGCAGTTTCATCGACTAAATGCTCGTTTACGACAACTTGCGGCCGAAGAAACGGCAAAAAGTGTCGATATGGAACAGCTACAGCGCACTCAATTGCTGCATTGTACACGGGCCATTCTCCTTGTCAGCGCCGATTTCTACACGGCGTGGAATACTCGGTGAGATTTTCTGAGACTTTCACCAAAAGACGGAAGAGCTCCTGCTGTATATGACTATCGAGAGAGCAAGCGGAATGGTGTATGGGGGCCGATTTGTCATATTATTCTTATTGATGCTCACTTGTTATCAAATGGACATAGAAAGTCGTTCGTGACGCGAGGATGGCTGGACGCGCAGGACGACATGAGGTTTACGAATCTGATTTTCACATTGCACCCGAAAAGTATTGATACGTGGGCCCATCGGTGAGAGCGACCAGAACGTACCATTGGAGCACTGCGATGTGGTAAAGTTGATCGGTATTCGTTGTCGAGCACTAACCTGAATGTTGTTCACAGACGATGGCTGGCAACTCGTTTGTGTGCCGCGCTGTCTGGAGATGACCTGCAGGTGTTTTACAAGCAGCAGATTGAAGATGCAAGTCGGTTGGCCGATCAAAAGCCACGGAATTACCATGCATGGAGCTTCCGTCACTGGATTGTCTGTCGACTTTCGACGCTTTCGACGGTCGAGGAACTTGACAGGATGGGACATTGGTGTCGACAGCACGTGTCCGATCACTCGGGCTGGAACCATCGCCAGCATACTCTCAATCAGCTCGTTCATCAGCACGAACACGAGCCGGACGGAAGTTTACCTTCGACGACTATGATCCTGGCAGAGCTCGAGTTTGTATCGGATGTCATGGCGCCCTATTCGACACACGAAGCGCTATGGTGCCATCGACGCTACGTGATGCAGCGTTTGCTTGAGCAAGTACAAACGTCGCACGATGGCATGGCCGACGTGTCTCCGGTGCTTGTGCGCATCTCTCAAGTGGCAGGACGTCTCTCGAATGCAGAGCAAGAGTCACCGGATGCTGCAACGCTGCGATCGGCATGGGATGAAACGCGAAAGACGTTGAGCAGTGACCGAGTCCACGTGTCTTCCGTGGCTCGTGCGACGTTGTGCGAGATTGAGATTGCATGGAAGTGTCAGCACGTGTGTTCTCGGCGGTATGCTGCTTGGTGCCTCGCTCGACTTCGAGCATTCTTGCGTGATGATGAACGAAGGGTTGGAGAGAAGGTTGCACACAAGGCCCTGCAACACGAGCTCGGCCTGATGGAAACCAGCTTGCACAAACAGTTGACACACGAAGACAGCACGCTAGAGAATCTGTGGCTGCATTTGAGATAAGTCGAGGTTACTTACGGGTGAATGTACCAACATCTTGCTCTGCTGTGTGGGCTCTCTCTGCAGCTGGCTGTGGAGTAGCCTTTGAGTGCTTTCGACGTGAACTGTATAACAAAAGACGAATGTAGTTCCAACTGGAGTCTGGCACCTGACGACGTGAAACTCGCAAGCCTATGTCGCGGCTGAATATCCAGCGTCGCTGGTCTCTCTCACCACTCACTCATCTGGTGCTAGACGCCGCTGACACGAAGCGAGCGATGCCATTGATAATGGTATCCGAGGAAAAGTGATACAGCAGGCGTAGCTCCCAATCTATACCCATTCCGTACTGCTGATAAATATCGTTTATAGTCACAAAGTCCTCGAGCTCCTGATCGCACAGCAGGTCTTGTCGAATACCACTGCCCGCGCTCTTTCGGTTCTTCGCTCGCTCGCTCAAGCCACTGAGCTTGCAGTTCACTGTAGGCAAGACAATGCACAACCGATCGTGCGTGTCAAGCTTGAGCAGCGAGGCAAGGTGTTTCTTCAAATGACGGATCTTGAGCTTCGATGACGTGGTGAACAGTGTGCGCTCCAACGTCGGGAGTCTCGACTGCTCGTCATCATGCAGCAACACGCGCAGGTTCACACGTTCCGAAGTCACTGCTGGCACCAACGCACTCGAGCTCAAAGCATTTCGCAACTTCTTGCGTGCAGCCCTTCCGTCTTCTGACACAGCAGCAGCAGTAGTAGACGACGATCCATTGGCACGAGGTGAGCCAGTCCCAGGCGAATGGCGTTTCTCACCAACCACTCGTCCCTCTCCACGCACTGGAGACGACGAACGTGACAAAGTCGCAGCCTGCTCGCCATGGATTCTCCCACTCTGTACACACATACAGCACAACAGCGTCACCCCACTCATCTTATCGTACCGTCCTCACAACATGTCTACCACTTGCTCTCCTTCCACCCCACAATAACCGCACCACGCCATGACACAAGACACTACGTCTCGGCCCATACCCACACACACACACACAGCTACACACGACGTACCTGTCGACGCGTGCCATGGCCTGCCGCCCCCGCTGTCCCGTGGCTCATCGCGCTCGCCTGCTCGTCGTGCACACTGCTGCTCTGACTCGCATGGCACCGCCTCGCGCGGTTCACCTGCTGAATGATCTCGTCTTCGTGGCGCTCAAAGGCCTCCAAGTTCGGGTGCACGGTCGCAATGAACGCGTCGAACGTCGCGTCAGGTCGTAGCGACCGCTTCGAAGGAATGTGAATGCGGCACGAGGGGCACTCGCGCTTACTATGGCGAATGGCCGTCGAGATGCACGTGCGGCAGAAGCGGTGGAGACACTCCATGACGACCATTGTCTCTTTGATGATGCCGAGACAGATGGGACACGTGAGGTCGGCGTTGAGCTGCCGCATGGACAGCGTTTTCGTCGCGTGTCGGTCCGTCACAGGCGCGCGCGGCTGGCGGTACAGGTCAAAGAGCGTGCAGTCCTCGACGAGTTCGATCTCGTGGTACTTGGACCGCGCGCTCACGCGGCACGTCGGCGCCTGCTGCACAATGTCGTCGTAGTCCTCGCGCGTGAAGTTGTACGGGTTCACGGGCGGCCGCTGGTCCGCGGCGGCGGCGGCGGATGCCATCCCGCGCCGTCCGCGGGCGCGCGTGAGCTGCTCGGTTGGCATTTGCGAGCTCGAGGCGAGCGGTGTATGCGGTTTGCCGAGGTATCGAGTGTGAGAGGGGGCTGCTGCGCGTGTACCATGGAGTGGGCACAGTCAGGCGTCGGGCGGGATACGTGGGGCGGGTGCGTATACGTGCACCACACCGTTGTCGACGTGCACCACACAATTGTGTACGTGCACCACACTGATGTTTACGTACACCACATCGTTGTGGATTTTTGTCTGGACGGCAAACATGGCGCCGAATATCGTCATGATGGGCGTAACGCTCGCGATTGCGATCGCGACGCGGTCGGTGCTGGACGTTGAGAACGCGCGTAGGTGGCGTCGAGTGCTTCTCTGTCTTGTGCTGCTGGTGCTGATGCTGGTGGTTGTCGTTGTGGTTGTGCGGTCGTATTGGATGGTCTTTTGTGTCTAACGTGGTTGGGTTTGTGGCTCTGGTGTAGTCCACACGGGCGCTGTGCGGGCCCTGTACGGCCTCTCGCAGCTCTTTTGCTACAGTGTGCTGCTGTATGTGTACGTAAAGGCGACGAAGAACACAGAGCCGGGCGTGGTGACGGTGAAAGAGGACTTGGGACTTGGACAGACTGGCGAGAAAGTCGAGAAGGTCTCTGTGGCGGAGCACGACCAACGGATGATCAGGAAGGACGTGCAGCGTGTACGTCAATAGCTGCAGAAGAGGCATAGATTGATGATGTCGCTGTTGATTGCAAGAGAAGAGAGGGGGGGGTATGGATGTAAAGTGACGGGGACTGTGTGTGGATGTGCACTTTTGCTGCTCTAGTACGTGCTAGGTACGGTCATGACTGTGCTGGTGCATTGGCAGTGGGGATTCTTTCCGCCGCTTGTGATCCAAGCGCTCACGCAGCCGTGGAATCTCTTTCAGTCACCGGTTGTAAAAGTGACGCTGCGTGGACACAAAGCGTGGGGTGAGCTGCGTCGGCCGTGGACGGACCGCAACGATATGACCAAAGCGATCAATTCGTATACTGAAACCATCATGACGGCGATGGGTGAGACGCCTGAAAAAGTCAGCAAGAAAGCTAGCAAGAAGGCGGCCAAGCGCAAACACAAGTAGACAGCGGGAGCGGCGAGGCCTGGAGAGGTAGTGACGGCTTGATGTCCTTGTGACGGCGAGGCCAAGAGACGTGGTGTAGAACAAGCTGCTTACACATCAACGAGACCGTGTGTGCAGCATGTCAGATGCAATCAATGGAAGTCACGGCTGGTGTTTGGATTGTCGCCTGGTTTGTGCAAACAGTGTCTGACGCGGCTGTGCCCTTGTTGTCGAGCGCCACGGCACGTTCTCTCCCGAAGAAAGAAACTGCACAGCAATCATGAGCCGATGGGTACGTATTGCAATGCTCGGATTGATCGCACATTGCTGTGGTCAATTACGCACCACGTATTCACTCACACGAATGGATTGTGCTGGGTGTACAAATTTTACTGGGTTGAAAAAACCCTGCAAGATGTACTGCCCTGTACGGCTGTATGTGAGCCCGAATAAAGTGTATGCCTTCACATGGTACTGTCGAAGCCTTGACGTTACTCGTCTGTAGTCAACGACCACACGCAATCACGCTGGAATCAAGTCTGAGTCAGCTCGCACGTTCGTTGCGATTGTCAATACAATAGTCAATCGGTCGGATGCCCGTTCCACTACGTCGTGTGCAAGTGAATGTACAACCACAAGTGAGTTTGAATCAGTGTGAGCAGGAGATTGAGTGGGCCGCATACGAAAGTTTGATGACAGTCCAGCGAGAGGTGCAAAGCCTTTTCGAAGTCTTGAATATGATTTGGATGCAAGTGATATGTGATGACACGAGACACAGAGCAGTGGCAATACGTACTTCGTGGCGACAATCGGTCGACGCGAGACGAGTGAACGTGACATGAACTGATAGCGCGTAAGAGCATACAGAATCGCGGAAAGCTGAATCGTCACACAATGAGGACGAGATAGTATAAGAGACAGCGGCGGCAGGAGTGTATGTGTCAAGTTTGACGAGTCATGAACAAGCAAAGAGCTTCAAGGACACCCGAGGCCGTAGCGAAAAGTTCATTGCGTAGCCGTATCGATATTACCTACACGCAGCTTAAGTGTGAACATTTAGTTACACACATACACATGTACACTGTCTTTGTGGCCCGCGATGGCCAACTGATCTGGATCAGTCCGTGTCTCGCACGTAACATACAAAGTTCACGATGAGCTGTGCAGTGCAATGGCTCTACTGCATTGAATAAAACAATTTCGCCACTTCGACATAATCAATTTTCTGAAAGTCAGTCTCTCGCCTGTAGGGAATATCACACAACGCTTGGCAATATCACTGTACAGATCCATCGGTCCAGTCGCTCGCTCTCGCTTTTCAGCCAATCACACGACGTCGACTGACCCCACTCGACCACATACCCCGTCGACATGGCCGATCTCTTAGCAGCCGCAGCGGCTCAAGTCGCGACGACCGGCGCCGACGAGAGCGGCGCTGTCATTGGCCTCACCAATCAGCAGCTCGCCGACGTCAAGGGCCACGCCATTTCGTACGCCGCAGCGCATGGACTGCTCGTGCATCAGCGCCGCGCCGCGACCACACAGCCCGACGTTCCGTCTGCCTTCGTCCACATTCCCCTCTGTCTGCTGCCCGTGCCGGTACGTGGTACCACACATAACAAACAGTTTCAAACCGCATGTTTTATACGCCATGAGACGCACCAACAAAAGAGCTGCGGACCGTTTCTACTCTTTGATCAATTGCATGTTTTCAACCCCATGCGATGCACCAACGAATGGCTACATCACGTTCACCTGCTTGCGATGAACTACTGTGGTGCAGTTTCCCAGGCAGCAGTTCGAGCAGGGAGTCCAGTTGTCGCCTGTGTACGGACACCTCGTGGACCGCGTGAGTCGCGACGTTGCGTGGCTCCACAGCTGCGTCGAGAACGTGGGCACGGAGGACGCGTTCACGCTGCGCCTGCTCGAGCTGTCGAAGACGGTGCAGCGCGAAGGGGTTCAGCAGCAGACGTACTTGGGCATTCATCGCTCGGACTATATGCTGCACCACGCGCAGCACGTGACGGACGGGACAGTCGACGAGAAGCAAATGCAGCAGCAGCTGTTGCAGGTCGAGCTCAACACGATCGCGTCATCTTTTGGCTGTATCAGCTCACTCGTGTCGGACATGCACCGGTACGGCTGAGCCAGAGCGTGCGCTACTGATGTGTGTGTGTGCTCTGTTCTCAATTACTGCTTTTGTGTTGTGTCTGCGTCTTGTTGTATCCGACAACGTGTGATTGTTTTGTTGTTGTGTGTGTTTTATTTGCTGTGGTGTGTGTTGTGTGCAACCTGTCACTGCTGCTGCTCTTAGGTTCTTGTTGAGTCGGTTTGGAGCTGACATGGTGGCGCTGGAAGAGCATTACGGCATTGCAACGGCCGAGTATCCGACAGCGTTGCCGCAGAATGACGCGATCACGGCGATTCCGAATGCGCTTGCGGCGGCATTCAAGCAGTATGGAGTCAAAGGGTGCGTTTCTTTGCTTGTTCCTATGTTTCGCTTGCTGGATGTGTGTTTATGTGTATGTGCTGGCCGTCGTGTTTGCTGCATGCTGACGTTTTTGTGGATGTCGTCACGTTGTCATTGATACTATCAGTGCCGTCGTGATGTTTCTCGTGCAACCTGATGAGGTGAACGCCATTGATCAGCGCTGGCTGGAGTACCAATTGTGGGAACACCACGGCATTCATGTACTACGCCGGACGTTGGCCGAGGTGGATGCGCACGGTAAACTAGTTGACCGCGATGGCAAGCGAACGCTTACGGTCGATGGGCGTGAAGTAGCTGTCGCGTATTTTCGCGCTGCGTACACGCCGACTGACTACCCCACGGAGCAAGAGTGGGCTGGTCGTACGATCATCGAACGGTCGTACGCGATCAAGTGCCCATCAATTGCTTACCACTTGGCTGGCACGAAGAAGGTGCAGCAGGTACTTGCCGACCCTGCGGTCCTTCGTCGATTTATGTCCGAGGAGGAGGCCACACAACTGGAATCGTCATTTGCGGGTTTGTATGGACTCGAGAAGAACTCGGCAACGATTGAGGAAGTCAAGAAAATGGCGGTTGCAAACCCCCACGCGTACGTGCTAAAGCCTCAGCGCGAGGGCGGAGGCAACAACTTGTACGGCAATGAGGTCGCGTCGGCGATCCAGGACATGAGTCCCGCTGAACTGGAGTCGTATATTCTGATGGAGCGCATCTTTCCCGACGAGAACCTTGCCGTCCTCGTTCGTAACAACGTGACATCCAGTGGCCCGACCATCAGCGAGCTCGGTATGTTCATCGCAAGTTTGTTCGACAGCGAAGGAAAGGCGATACTGAACAAGCACGCAGGGCATTTGTTGCGTACGAAGCTCTCGGGTACTGACGAGGGTGGCGTGGCAACAGGCTTTTCCGTCATAAGCAGCCCGTTGCTGACATAGAGAATGTGGGCTTGCTACAGTCGGTGAAAGTACCCTGGGATCGGGGAAGAGCAGGTGCTATGGTGCTCCTGGCATGGCCTTTCATTGGTGTGGCCGTTCTAGGCTGGAAGTGGGATGTAGTGGGTGTCAAGGACGGTGAGATAATGGAGCTGGTGTCAATCAAGCAAGTAGCCAACACTTGTACGTTGTGTGTGACTCGCGTTTGATTGTGCTGCTCTTCTAAGATGATGCAGTGTATCGTTGCGGGAACAGCTACATCGAAATGGTCATTTGTCACCCTTTTCCTGGACTTTTGCATCCCTTTTCTTGGACGAAGTAGGTACTACCACTCAATCGTGTGAAGTAACGCGTCGTCGAGACAACAGCTTTGACGCGCTCTCTCGAGTCCGTGCGAATACAATTTGCTAAACGCTGAACAGGCTTCGAGGCCGCCAAAAATGAGTCGTTGAATACAAAACTTGAGCTGGGAACCGGCACTGACGTTACATAGGCTCGACTTTGTAGGTTCCAAGCAACGGGTGGCTGAAGTATCGAAAATGAGCTCTGTCTGACCTCTACAGCTCGTGCTTCAGCATCCACAGATTACCACAACTTCGTGACTGAAGACACTGTGGCACGTTGTACGCCTTTGTTGTCGACAGCTGACTCATGAGGTCGTCGCAAAGGAAAGGAGTCGCTGCAGCGGATCAGTCAGCAATTGCGATACCAGTCTTTGGATTGACGACTTGGTGGTGCTGTCATTGAAGTTGTTGGGTCAAGAACATGAAGACGACTTTTGCATCGTTCCCTGAGAGTCTCGTGCAGATGTCGAGCGCAAAAAGACATGTGAAAGGTGAAATGGAGTCGATAGCTTGCGAATTTGTCGCTCAGACGCACTGCACTTGTTCGTTGTTAGCGTGATTGCAGTTGATGCCTGTCAGCCTTCAAGTTTTCGCTACGTTGCGGAACAAGGTGTCCTCAATCAGCTGACACAGTCTATGGCAGTGGTGGACTGAAAGTTACGGAGACTGTGCGAGTCCATCATACACGATCCGCAAAACCAAGGCGACTCGAAGGCCACGCAAGAAGATAGTCGAGAAAGATCAGCGGCAATGGTGTATCTGCATGTCGGGTGCCTCTTATCAATGGTGTTGCATTCGCTTCTTCACAGGTTTTGCCTCTGGGTTGCTGGCCAGCTCATTCAGCTATTTGCCAGACATCGCAAATTTGTCTGAACTCCCCTCTTTTCGATTCGTTCTCTTCATTACACGCGACTCAGCAAAGCCTTTCGCTTCGTATGTACTGCCTCCATACCACCGCATGCTTCGTCTGTTGCAGATCACTCATGCAGCTGCTATTTGGCAACACCACATCTGCTTGACAGAGCTGAGACTAGCATACATGCATTTGCAACGTCGGCAATGTTGGAGCGACACCTCTATCACGGGTATACTCCACCAGCAGCGTGGCCTTGCTGGATGTCATCGTGCTAGTCGATACCTCATTGACGGCCATCAATCCACCACAATCTCGAAGACCAAAACATGAGGCATACACTTCAAAAATGATCACTGCGAAAGTAATTGCTGGGATATACACACACGCAAGTTACCCGTTCGTTCTGCTTGCGTACACTTGTACGTTCACACCTATTCGTGCGAGAAGCGATCCAATCGCGTACATAAGTATCTGGTCGATCTGTCAAACGCCATTCGGTCATTTGACTGCATCTCCGTTATTCGGCGGAGTCATAAAGCATCATCCGCGTCTTTCGTCCGCCATTTCCTTCTTCGTTTTCGTCTTCTCTACGCGCAAAAAATAATCTCGTACCTGCCAAACGCAGCCACCAGTCAGTCGCTGCAAAGCTCATCAAGTGGTCTCAGCTGTACCGCCATTTAGCTTACCTACAATGTCACAATGCGATAGCATTGCAACCTTCATGACCTTTCTGCCACCATCGATCGAGCTCGAGGCAACAGTTTTTCGAGCTGAGCCATCTCACGAGACAATCGAGCAATGTGATTTTCTGCTTCCTCGTACTCGTTTACACATCGCTCGTACTCGGCTCGAATAGCGTCGAAATCAGGCTCACTGTCAGTGGCTAATGCACTTCCGGGTACTGACTTGTCAGTGGCCATAGTATTGCATAGCGTTTGCCCTTCGACATCATCCGCAATCGTCAGCTTCGAAACACCCTATTGCAATAGTAACAAAGCCAAGAGACACACAAAAACGATGAGTACTGGCAACTGGAGACAAGACTCATCCTCACTTGACGTTACGCCGCCGGAGTGAGTGATCGACTAGTTTATACGCGAACACTGCCCGCTGGATCAGCGTTTTGCACGTCACTGCTTGCAAGCACTTCGTACTGCAACACAGAAGGCGAAACGTGCGTACAAGTGACAATACTGACCCCGAGAGTATCACTTAGTGCTTGCGGCGTCAACGCTTCTTTCAGATGTGAGTCTTGATCTGCTGCCGTTTCCATTGTCTTTGCTGACAAAGCAGCCCCTTCACATGGTGTCAGCACCATCTTCCTCATTATACTCGCTTCAGGTTGACCACTGACGCTAGCCTCGCCATCGACCATCACTTCCATAGGTGCATCCTTTGCAGTTTCGATAGCAGGTGCACTTGCACAAGTAGACAGTGTCGTACCATTTGCTAGCTGCGCAACTTCGGTGCTCGCCTGCTTTTCCCGAGATAATTGAGGCGAAGACGTTGACGGTAACGCTGAGCTTGGCAAAGCCTCCAAGGATTGCTTCGACAACCAAGTTGCGGCGCTCAACAACAAACGATCCATCTTCTCCTTCTCGCGTTCGGCGATCTTTCGCCTCATTTCGTAGATCGCACCTTGCAAGCTGCTGGAAGCGGAAGCCTTGATGTCTGTGTCACTTCCGCGATCATGCGGCGAAAAGTCTTCCGGGCTGAGACGAATCACGAGAGACTGGGAGCTTGCTGTCAAAGGACGGAACTCTAGCGGTTGTATCGTATGTTGTGTTTGAGGCTTCACTTCCTCTGAAGAAACAGCAATGACCAGATTTGTACTGCCATCTACCTGCTTTTGTTCCTCTCCCGTTGCCGGGTTGTCCGTCTTGCTGATAGGCCGACCGCCTTCATTGTGATCAGCATCAGTAGTGACGTCCGGTAACGCTGGTTCCGACAACTCGTCCTTCATTACTTGGTCCGTCTGAGAACCCGAAAGATCGACCTTGACATTGCCACTCAACGCAGTTTCATCAGAAGTTTCCATCGCAACCGGTTCGCTTGCTAGCAAAACATTCTTCGGCGTCACATCGTTCGTCGTGGAAGGTCGCTTTCGTTTCATCGACTGCAATATCTCGAGACGTAGTTTGTCAATACCAGGACCTGCAGGCTTTTCCCCTCCTTTGGCACTCTGGACGACAATCGCTGGCGATCGCAACGATGGAGATATAGACTGCGCTGCAGTTGCCCCCTTCTGGTTCATCCGTTCCGTTGTCTTCGGTACATACTTTGTCTTGCTTCGAAGCGCAGCCACTCGGAGACTGTCCAAATTAAACTCTTCAGACTCATCACGCTGCTTACTAGCGGCAACATTGCTATGTGGGGTAGGCATGTGTGGGGGCTGGGACGAAGCACCCGCGAAGCGCTTCAACGGAACACCTGGTCTGTTTGACATGGGTAGAGATGCAGGCATCGGCACCGGACGGTACTGAAACCCACCTTGCATCACTGGCTCTGGAAACGTCGGGTGAGGAAACAACGCTGCCCTGCTTCGCATCGACGGCTCCGAAAACGCCGGGCTATACGACGGTCCGGCTCTACCATGCATCGGCGGGTCCGGAAATGTCGAGTGAACAAACAACGCAGGCTCACCCTGCATTAGTGGCTCCGAAAACGTCCGATGAAGAGACGACCCAGCTCCACCTTCGAGCATCTCGACACTGCCTTGACGGTTTATGCGCAGAATCTGACTGTCTCCGTATTGCAGTACAGGTGGGGGAGCCAATCGTCGCTGTAGCGGGGGTCCTGCCGGCGAATGTAGAATACCAGCACGAGGGTCGCCAGCATGACAAAATGCTGGAGGTGGCTCTTGATACACAGGACGCACATTCATCGCTTCGCCTCGTAAACTATTCCTCGCAAGCGCAAGCCTGCGCTGGTTGGGTGGCAACGCGTCAACGTACGCTCGCTGGCGTATCGTACGCTTGAAGTCCGCACCCGTTCCACATGGCGGGGTATGCATCATTTGCATTGCCTCGAGCTTTCGCTTCGGCTTCTTCTTGCCGCGTTTTTTCTGCTTATTTTGCTGTGGGTACAAACGTGTCTCGACTGCGTCCCGCGGGGGTGTGCCTGAAGTTATCGACGGAGGTTTCCCTACTTTTATAGGTACCACCGGCACGGGAGAACCTCTTTCTTCAAAAATCTCGCCATCCTCCAGATTTTCATATACTGCAATCGGATCGGACGCAGTGACTACGGGTACATCCTTCTCGTTCTCTTCACGCACGTCGTGTGAAAGGTCTCTGCCCACATCTGCGTCTATTGCCACATCTCCTTTGTCATTGCACAAATGCCGAGTAACCTCTCGTTGCCTCCTCGAGTCAGTCTCATCACTCCGTTCGACGGTATCGTCGCTCGGTCCACCTCGAACCAACGGCACTGCTTTACAAATGGCATCCAACGTCGCCCCCACCTTCGCCCGCGTCCGACTATACGTCGCTTGAGGATCCATCGACAGCGACTCGTTCGACAACAGGGACGAAGCTGCAGCCGCTGGCACTTGTGGCCACTCCTCGTCCACGTCCGACTCGATCTCTTCTGCCAGCGGCATCTTCGGTTCTGACGCCGCATCGCCGTGAGGCAGCGCCTGCATTGTCGCAGCTGCAGCGCAACTGTTCGCACTGTTTCCTGCACATTTACCGAGTGGACTGTCCGACGCCATCGCTACAGCCGAAGCTGCAGCTACAGCCAGTGGCGGTCGCGCCCTCGTCTCGTCGTCTCCACTGTCTTCGTCGTTGAGGGTCAAGTCAATCACGTGGTCGGGTCGTCGGTCGCCAGTACAATGTTTCAGTGTTAACGCCGGACCTGACTCGACCGCCGCCACGTTTTGTTGGGCAGCAGAAAGGGCAGGAGGGCCAGCGCCGAAATCAAAGCGGGCCAAGGGGCAGAGCGCTGAGCGCTTCAGTCGTCCGGAAGGCGTCAAGTCCGCCGACGGATTCGGTTCGCAGCGCTCGTGGGCGTCGTGGCAGAAAACATGCGGTGACTTGTTTTCAGTATACAACGCTCGCGGCTGGTGGACAGCAGTCGTCCACTGTTCGTCGCTGCGGGTCATGCAAATAATAGTACGCGGGAACCCGCGGGACGGAATACTACTTTTTTCTTCTTCTTCTTCTCCGCCACCCGCGTGTGATGTTTTCACCACAGTGAAGTGAGAAACAAAGTGCAGACGAGACGCCGACCGTTCCGACGAAAAGATGACGCGATCACACAGGTCGAGACCCGCCAATCAGCGCGTTGCGACTGCCCGCAGAAGCCCCCCCTCGTCGCCTCACGCTCGAGCGCAGACGAATTAATTAATCAGTTGATTGGTCGGCCGATTACTCGCGCGATCAGGTCGTTGTGTGTAATTGTGTGTCGCAGCTGATTTAGCTTCGAAGATGCGCAATAAGTACGACAAACGATCGGTGTGTGTGTGTGTGTTTCTTCAATGTGGTCCACTCCATCGAGATCCAAAGTCCACCAGGAGCTCTCGCCGCACGTGTCGCACTCTCCGATTTGTCCCGAGACTGCGCTCTCACGTTGAAGCAGCGGATCGACCAAACACACCACCACCAACAACACAAAAGGGACAGCAACACAAAAGGGACACTATGGCCCCCGTTCCGCACTACGTCAAGTCGGTAGCCCTGAAGAACGCGACGTCGCACCCGGTGAAAGTGACGGCCACCTTTGGCTCGGACGAGTTCGAAGCCGAGGGAAAGGCCAAGATCCGCGAGACGCGCGAGCTCGCGCCCGGCGCCGAAGCGACGCTCGACGAGCGCGAGTACGACATGGGCGGCTGGACGGCCGTGGCCGGGCTCTACTCGCTGGAAGTGGAGCACTCGCGCGACCACGCGGTGCTCGGCAAGACGTTGTACACGCCCAGTGTCAACCGTATCGTGGACGTGCTGCACGTGGACATTGGCGCAGACGCGGGCGCCAAGAGCTTCAAGGTCGCGGCTGTGCGGGAGGCCTAAGGTCGCCGTGCCAAGGGCGAGGCCAAGACAACAGCTGGTTGAAGTCACCGGGCGTGGCGAAGAATTCCGTGAGGCGGTTCCGCGCCTTCTCTACGATGAGCTCGTTAGGGTCGATCACTTCATGCTGCTTGATAGGGTGGATCGTGCTCGAATCATTCCACACGATGGGCTAATTTGTGTTTACGCTGGCCTGCCTGCAATCGATCGTTTCTGAATCATTCCACACGAGAGGTTTAGCGAATCGGTCCCGCAATCAATCGCCTTTTCACGTCAGCCGTTGTTTCTTTGCGTCTGGCTCTATCTCGTGCCATACACATAAACGGAGCGAAACTGGGCCCACGCGCATGTGCATAAATACGTATGATCTTTGTCCCAAACGCTTACAAAGTCCGTCAGCGCACTTGCGCCTGCTGCTGTCCTGTCGCGCTTCCCTCACAAAATCTCTACACCAAGAGCTATACCACCGTTCGTCTTCTCTCCTCGTCCATCTGCCGCGTCGACATATACTTACACAATGCAGTTCCCTCACGGCGAACCCACAGACGACCGGCCATACGTCCCGGCGGACGAGCCGCTCGACATCTTGTAAGCCGTAACTCGCTCGCTACTCATGTCGCTGCCATTGTTCCTCTGACCGGTCTCATCATCTCGAGTCGTAAAGTATACGCTACTTGCGTCCGAGCGGTAGGATGCAACAACGCCTGGCGAGTACGGCGCGGCCGAGTAACTGGTGTCGTCACTTTCGGATCGAGGCGTATACGCGTCGCTTTTTGCACCGACTTTGGTCGGACCACCTCGTTGCTGCATCAAGTTGACGTGGAGACCAAAGCCACGTCTCGGGCCACTGCTGCGTCTCGGCTGGCTGCTTAAACTGCTTCCGAAACGACTGCTCTCGCGTTTGTGGAACCCGCTGCTTCGACTGCTCAGGACGTCCAGACTTTCGTCCACGGAGGCTTCAATAGCTGCCAGTTGTTCGGCCTCGTTGCGCACGCTTTCGTCCGACTCGCGGGAGTCACTGGTCGGATTCATGCTGGGCTTCGGATTGCTTGGTGTGGATTCTGTGACGGGTTTACCGCCACAGCACCGCTGCCACCATACCGTAGGAACCTGCAGAGCAAATGCACGGGTGCCCGCACAAGAGGCGTACAACACAAGCAGACAGTTAACCCCTCTGACGAGAACTGACCACGTTCTCTTGTCACGGTCTTTCGTTCGGGTGCACAAGCCACTTTCCCGTCTCGAGACTTGGTCCCGATCAGCACAATGAATACGTACGATGTCTTCCCGTCTTTCTAGAGCACGAGCAGTATTCCGCTTCCGTTGGCGGACAATGTAGTCGTATGTCGTGATGTCCTCCATGCCTGCATCATACATACACATACACGCGCAAGGATAGTACGATAACAGTCAGCAGAAGTCAAGGTGGCATGAATACGAAATGCCTACTACTGCTAGACGTACATAGGTGGAAGTGGAAGATTGCAAGTTGTCCAATCATGAGCATCCACGGGCTCAAGAAGACCAGAAGCGAAACGTGGATGATCCGTAGCGTCGTGAGCGAAATGTGGTACTGATCGTCCACGCATAACCTCGTCATGATGTCCTTTCCAATCACGCAGCCATAGCTTGTAGCCAAATGTTGCTGCATAATAATCTCGTTCGTGTACATATCCACGGTAATAAACGCGCCCACCGCGAGCTGTACTGCTAGGAACGACGCAGTGCCAAAGACCGAGGCCAGAAAGTAGCGATAATTCTTCCTGCCGACGCAATTGTTGAGCCACTTGCAATGGTGGTCAAACACGTCGACGCACTTGTCACAGAGCCGACAGTGTCGACTTTGATCGTTACTGTAGTCGCAACATACAAACAAATAGATCCCATTAGCACTTGATCGACCCAGCGCATCCACCGCTCAAGACACCCAGAGCAAGCGCAAGACAGAACACGTACACGTATTGCATGCAGACGTGGCAGTACACTCGTTCTTCCGTGTCCGACTCGGCGGCATCACCAGCCGTCTGAGCACGGACGCAATCGTCCAATTAACAGCGCCAATCACACACACGCACAACAAGGGAACACGTCGGCACATCAAATAAACCAATCACACCGTTACCGAAAAGGACATCTAATACTATACAAACAACACACACACACACACAGACACAATCTAAATCACCGCCTGATCCTACCGACGGTCTCAGAATGTAGTCGTCCGACGGGTCAGTGCCCGTGCAGACCGCCACGGCCGCAACCGTAAAGATACACGCGGACGCGTACAAAGCGCTCACGACGATCGACACGGACTTGTCCAGAATGGGCGTATAGAAGATGAAGAAGAGCGCGATGATGCCCGGGAAGACGACCCACGTGGCGATCTGGAGCACGTGGAACGGCAGCTGCCACCCGTTCCTGCGCATGGTGAGCAGCAGTCGCAGCAGTAGACGCAGTTGCAGCAGTCGCACGTCGAGGAGGGGCAGCGCCAGGAGCGTCTCGCGTCGTCGACCGCGCGCGTGTGACAAGAATCACAATGTGTCGCGTCTTAGTATTAGTTCTGCCGTTTCGAGTCCGCCGACTCGACGTACAATGGGCGACATGGTATTAGCTTTGACAGGTCCAAAGTCGCGCGGATTAGGGGACCCCGACCGATCGAGACCGACCATCACTCTCGTTGCGCACGGCAGCACGTACAATACGGCGGATTCTCGTCGATGCCTCGATGCACGCACGGCGTGGCTGGTGTATGAAACACGTCTGTTTTATTCACAGTGAGGTCGTCGAAAAGAATCCCTCGCCGATCCGCCTCTCTTTTGTTTCTCCCTCGCGCCTCTGTACTTTACTGACTCGAGCCAAGTGCTCTGTTCGCGCCATATAGCCAGTCACGGACAGACACGCCCATGTATGGCTCGAAGAGTTAAGCACAAAGACGACAACAACAACAACAACAACAACAACAACAACTACTACTACTACTACTGCTACTGCTACTACTACTACTACTACTGCTACTACTACTACTACTACTACTGCTACTACTACTGCTGCTACTACTAGTACTACTACTACTACTGCACACTTGGGCCATACAGCGTGCCGCATCTCCTATTGCATCGAGTTGCTCTGGAGCGACGAACTTTGGACGATTTAGCGACAAAGACGCGCCTTCGGCAATGACGGGGGCCACCAAAGACACCCAAGTTCGAGGATAGCCACCACCATGGACTCGGATTGTCCTCCTGAGCGTGAAATCGCTCGTGGCTCGCCTGCTGCAGGAGACGATTACATACTGCGATCATAAAAAACGACATATTGACTGACCAAAGAGCCTTTTGACCGGCAAGAACGCGTGTAATTGCTGCAGATGTTGTCAAGTGGTATCATGTGGTGCCAGAGCATAACGTGCCTGAACTCATCGGGTTTGCTTTTGTCGGCGATGAAAGGGCTTACGAAGGACCGTGACGAGCACAGGCTCAGGAGTATGGACATCTTCCCGCATGAGGCCGACCTCATTGGCCTGTCGTTCGTGAGCCGGTAGGACGATCTGTAGTGTTGGCCTATCTGCTGTGGACTATGGTGCCATTCAATTGCGCTCTTAGGGGAATGTCAAGTGAGCGGTGTGTGCTCTCCACAAGCTCAAAGCAAATGAGTCGCGTCATCTATTTCTGTCTGCTGACGGAGGTATTCAGCGAGCGACGACGGACGGCGCTTGCAAGGAGGTGCGAGAGCGTGTGGTTTCCACGTTTTGGTAGTGAGTACGTCATGTCGCTGCTCGATGGTGTTGTTCAGTTGACACTTTGATCCTTTGCCCATCCGAACAGCGCGTGTGAAATAGCAATGCGCTCGAAGATGAAACGTCGTCCGTCAAGCAGAGCGGCTCTGCTGTGACAAAGGTGAACATTGTGGGACTTCGTGTAACCTGACTTTGGGTCTGTAACGGATACTACGAGATCGAATGACTTTGTCGCGCGACGAGTTTCGCGAGTAGGTCATGCAGGAGAGGGAGAGAGCTTCGGATCGGGTACGTAGAGCAGATTGGTCGAACGCAACAGAGCTTCGTCGCTCGCTAGTGTTGGGTGCATTTCGAGTCGCATCAATCTGGCACGTCTTCGATGCCGCCTATCCAACGTGCGTCTCTTTAGCTGGATTGTTCATTGCCGTGCTAACTCTACAGGCAAATGGATGATTACGGACGTGTGGATGTATGCACGCAGCTCGTGCGATTCTCGTTCGCTCTCCTTCCACAGCCGATTGCACCGATTTGAGCGGCAGATCCGCGAGATTCCATGAGCTCAGCAAACGTTCTCGTTTCGAGAAACGCCGATACGTATGTACCGCAATATCATGATAGCGTGTGGATTCGCCACAGCCGTTGCCGACAAACATCGTCTTCAGACTGGTACCACTGCCGTGCAGGCGGTCAGTCCAGCACGGCCACTCCGACAACTTTTGAGCTGTTGGATCAACCTATCGAGGCAGATCGTTCGCAGATCGTTCGCATATCCTCAATCTCGCTCGCTTTTGCTACTGCTTCTGCGGGAACTGAAATCCAGTGACCGATCCGCTGCTGCAAGCGGTCACGTTCGCTGGTCAATGGCAGTCGAATTGATTCCACGGTCAAACGTGCTGCCGACCTGGCACGCGCTATCAATTGTATCCCATCTTCGAATACATCAGACCTATTCCATCTAGATAGACGATCTGGTCCGCGTCCATCGTCGTCACAGCTCCTGGATCCCACCAGCCTAGCCGGCCGGCAGCGTCAGCCGGAAGTGGTTACCAGGATGTATGCATCTGCATAGTTCATGGACACTTGTACCCTGTTACCCATGCATGACACACTCCTGCGCCTCAGGTGCTCGTGCTGTTCCCAGCCAGCCTCGGTCGGTCGTCAGGATCCTGTTCGACGTCTACATCACCGTCAGCAGCACATCTTGATGCCGTCCAACACGGATCCACATACCTAAGTCACTCCTCGTCTAGAACCTCATCACAACGCGTGTCGTTGACCACTCTACGTCATGCTTTCATCTCATGGGTATCGCTGCGCTCGTCTCGAAGCTCGATCCTCACACAGGTCTTTCATCGTCATACGTCTCCCCCAGTGTTTTGTCTATCGTATGCACAGCCGTCAGAAGAGAGCAAACCCGTTGATTGCTACGACAGTATCGCATCTTGCCTGGACTTTTGACGTTGTGACCTGTGACTACTAACCCAAGAGGATCCATATTGCCAGATCGTCTGTATGGTTTTCGTGTCATTCCAAACGATCTTCTCACATACCAACGAAGGGGTCCACCAGCTCATTCGAAGCGCGACGCTTGTGACAGCAATGACTCGAACATAAAACCACGTACCTCTACAAATTCTGCACGAGCGCTGTGGACGCAGGAGAAAGCGGCACAAGCGCTGTCAATTCCTGCGGGTCAAATTGGGCACTGCATCCGTGCGTGGCCCCCATTAAGACTAACCTGCTCATGTTGCTATCCTGCTTTGCCAACCGATAAATGCCGTTTACCATACTTGTTTTCGCAGGCACCGCGCTGTACCCATCGACGCGAATCGACGCTTCGAAAACATATGTTAACTCATATGGTCTCTCCGCCCGCTCGGTCGCCGCTGACTACTTACAACCCACGACTTTATTCCGTTGCATTGAGAAAAAAAGCGCTTTGTTGGACATCATGGCTACATGTCGCTGATACCGTACTTAGCTGCGCTGTCCGTTCCCCACCAGCCGTCTCAAGAGCTCTTGACGATATGATTCGCATCGTCGCGGGAACGTACGAGGGATTGCTGTACGGATGGCAGTGCCCCACGGTGGCCACGGGCGAATGCACGAAGATGAGGCTCACGTTCGGGTACGCGGCGCACTCGGAGTGCATCAAGAGTGTGGCGTTGATGGGCGCAAAGCAGGGCAAGACGCTGGTCTCAGGTAGCAGCGACGAGATGATCAAGTGCGTACTTAACAGAGGACGGTCTGGAGACAATGATGCAGCGTCTTAACGCACTTTTTTGACGATGGTATGGGTACTACTGGCGTGTGTGTGTGTGTTAGGATCTATAATGTGGACAAGCGCGTGGAAGTTGGCAGCTTGATGGAGCAGCACGGCGCTATTACGAGCCTCGAGTTCTTTGGCCAGAGCCACGTACTTAGCGGCAGTGCTGACCACTCGATCTGTATCTGGCGGACGTCCGACTGGAACTGTGTGCACATTCTCGGTGGTCACAAGTACGTGCTTGCTGATTGGGAGTGCTGTGCTGTGCACATGTGTCGCTTGATGTTGTTCTTACTGTCCATTTATTGTAGAGGCGAGATCAATGCGATTGCAGTGCATCCAAGCGGAAAGATGTGCTTCTCCGTCGCACGCGATCGCACGCTGCGCATGTGGAACCTCGTGAAGGGTCGGATTGCGTTTATTCGACGACTGGAAAAGGAGGCAGAACTTGTTATGATCTCGAAGAAAGGCACGCACTATGCACTCGGATTTGGCACGCATTTGTCTGTTTTCAACATGAACGCAGAGGTGAGAGGACACAAGTGTGTGAGTAAGTGAGCAGGCTGGATGGTGTTGTCACGCAACACGTGTTTCTTTTCTTTGCTGCTGATTGTAGCTGGTGGGCACGCTTGAGCACACGAAAAAGATTTGCTGCGCTGTCTTTGCAATGGATCAGTACGTCGTCTGTGGAGGCGACGACAAGCACATTTATATCTGGAAGACGAACGGAACGTAAGTGAATGAAGTGGCTGTCACGGTCGCGTCGCTTCGAACGGGGTGTCCGGTTGGATAGATGCACACTTTTGTTGCGCCCTCACTCACACCAATGTGCTGTGTCTGCAGACTTGTTGGAAAGGTAACGCACAAGGACATCGACGCCCGCATTCGGTGTCTTCAAGTGGTATATCCTCACGGCGAGCACGAGTTGCCATGGATAGTGCTGGCCACGTCGGAAGGCACGTTTCAGATTTGGGATTTTGCTTCGTTCGTGTTGGACGATTCGTCGCCGGAAGAATCGAACAAGTCAGTCGAGCCCCTGGCTTCGACTACTCTCCTTACGAAGCCTCGTGTGACGTGTCTGTCTGCTGTCGTCGCGAGCGAGAAGTCTAGCGATGAAGCCGCAGCAAGTGACGCTACGCTCAAGCCGATCAAGAAGACCAAGAAGACCAAGAAGACGAAGACTACAATCGACAAAGAGCCTTCTGGTCCAGCTGCTGGAGTCCCTCACGTTGTCGTTGAGATTGATGGAGAAGTCAGTGCCTCGAAAAAGCGTACAAAGGCTGCAGACACGCAGAAACGCAATAACAAGAAGAAGAGGCAGAGGAAGGCGCAGCAGTAGACGTTGGAAAGCTGTCATAGAATCGAACCAGTTTTGAAGATGTCAAGTGGTATCTGTATGCATCGTCCATCTCAAAAAACTGTTCCGAGAGCACGACGTGGAGGATGCATTCATTCCAGCTAGCGATGATCTGTAGTTTACGTGTGCGTGAGAGTTCAGGTAGCCTTATCGACCTGTATATCCACCAGAGGTATGGATATCGATGCTGCCATCGTCTCGACTACTGTAGTAGCTATCGTTGATCTCGAGCTCAATTCGATCCCAAGTTCATGCGGCAAGAGGTCTTCTTGAGTTAGTATACCTTAGTCGACTGGATACGATCCCATGCGTGTACGTATGTACGTACAGCAAATGTTGCCATCGAATCGTGTGCGCGCAAGTGCAGTAACAATAGTCTCCTGAGCATTCACTAGCAACCACCTGTCCGTCTGTACTTCAGAGGCCGTCCATCGATACACAATCAAGATCAGCAGTTCCCCACTCTCAGCGACACAATCGATCAAAATAACGTCAAGCATTGCAGCGCGCCGCCAATGCAGTCGTCTATTGTAAAAGCGGTTCTTCTCACTTTGACAGAAAGTGTCGAGCGCTGCCCTCGCACTGCTATTCGTATACTGCACTTTGCCTACACGTGAACTCACCGTCTGCCGTCTTCCGACAGCGCCGTCACCAATCGACACTGCTTTCAACCTGTCTGTCGTGTAGCAACAGCTACTGCTGCCACTGCAGTCTCCTCACCAAGTAGCCACCTGAAGGCTGACCCTTTGCATCAATGCTCGATACCCCACTCGCTCCTTACTCTCGATAGTCACACGTCTCTGGGAACGTGCAGCCCGAGCGGGTCAGCACGACTTGAGCTGCCCAGTGACCCGCCTGCACGCACTTGTCGAGCGGCTGCTTCAACGCCAAGCGCGAGAGAAAGCCACCGACAAAGGCATCGCCCGCGCCGTTCGTGTCAACGATCGACGAGGCCGCAATGCTCGGGACTTCAAACCTGTGCACTTTGCCTTCGTGCACGACAATGGTCGCATCAGCGCCTTGTGTGAACACAACAGTGCGACAGCGCGAGCCACTGGCCTTCTGCAGCTGCGCCGTCTTGAGCGCAATCGTTGCCACGTCGTCGCCCCAGTGCTGCACTTTGCCGAGCGTTTTGGCTTCGCTCTCGTTGCCAAAGACGTAGTCGGCGAACGCGAGCGCCGCCATCAGTGGCTCGTGGAAAAACTCGACCACGAACGGGGCCGACAGGTTCACGAGCAGCACTTTGTTGTGCGCTTTGGCATGCTCGGCAAGCGCCATGACCGACGGCGGGGACACGGTGAGGTGGAACCCCGCCGTGTAGAAGTACTGGCCCTTGGCAATGATCGCCTGGCTCGCGGCCGTGGCCAAGTGGTCTTCGTGAAAGTGGTTGGCCGCCGATAGATCCGCTACGAGCGATCGCTCCGAGTTGGCCACGCACACGGCACAGGTCCCCGTCTTGATCCCGTCGTGTTTCAAGTACGAGACGTTGACGCCGTCGGCTTCAGCACACGCCTCGAGCGTCGCGCCGTGCGAGTCGCGGCCGACGCTCCCGAAGAACGACGTCGCGTGTTTGTTGTAGGCGTTGAGCATCCACTGCGCAATGCGGACGCTGTTCTGCGTGGCGCCGCCGGCGACAAACACGGGCTCGAACGCGCGCTGGAGCTCGTCGAACATGGGCGCGTGGCTCGCGTCCGCGAGGATGGCATTGTTCAGCTCGAGGTGGTACTTGGCGAGGAACGCCGGCGTCACGTCCGCGAGGATGTCGAGCAGCGGGTTGCCCAGGCCCACGATCGCGTGCGTGAGCGTGTCGTCGGTCTGTGCGGCGTGCAGAGCCATTGCCGTAGTAAGGGGATCGACGAGGAACGGGACGCGGCAGCAGGCGGAGCGATCTTCGAGCGCTGGCGGCAAACGAATGCTGACCAGTCGTTTTTTCGGCGTTTGGAGCTTTTGGGCGCAAATGGGTACAGAAGATCAAGTTTCACAGGGCAACTTCAACATGCGGCACGAGTTGGGATGCTGGTTTCTCACTCGCGCTGTTGACGCTAAAAATGGCTCGAACGACTCGAGTGGGGATAAAGACGACGTGAAGAGGAGTGCCGTTGATGGCTGTACCCCTGTGGGTGGCTGCTATCGGTCGGTCTGAGGACAGCTGGTCGTTTGCAGTTTTGCACGTCAACAGGATGGACGACGCTATTGACTGCTGGACGCACTTTATGGCGCGATGCCTTCCGTTGAGTTGGTGAGCAGTTGGTATCGTTTTCTGGATACTGTTAGCTGCTTCTTGTGGTGCTCTGCAGATACGAGATGAGCTCTATCATTGCCGATGGTTTTTGTAGCTTATTGACGTTGCGGTGATCGCTGTGGCTTTTTCATTGAACGAGCTGACGATTGCTTTAACTGTGTTATCGGCTCGATGTAACCGTACGACGCTGCGGTGACGTCAGTGTGCTGGCCGTACAGCTGACGAGATATGTGAGTTGAAGAGTTGGACGAAAAGCTCAGTGCCATCTGATTCGACATGACCAGCACCGGAATCGATGAATAGGATCACAAGTCCGACAAACGAAAATTCATTTGCTCTCAGTATGCGATGGTGGACCAATAGGAGATTGCCATTTGATTATAGCCAATCCATGGTCCTTCCAATAGCAGTTTCAGCGAATCGGACGATTAGGGGCAGGGCAAATTCATTCCGACATCATTCCGACATATTTTTGTCGAGATGAAGCCAAAAATGTGTATGAGCTCCATACAAATGGCTAGTTAAACGCATACTATGTTGCATATTGCAAAAAATTCCGACAAATATGGCAGCTTAGTAATTAATTACCTGTTTAGCTCCATTTTATAATATTGTAGCCATACGCTGCTGCAAAGTAATCTCCACCACAACATGATCACTGATGTTTATGTTGAAGTATGTCTGCGCAGCATACAAAGGCTAAGTCATCAGCCGCATTGGACTGACCTTAGACAATTCATACGCTATACACTTCAATAACTAGACAGCACAGGAACATCAGCATTCAGTCGTTGGTGCCAGTCAACACCAAGTCGGCCATGTCTACGGCAGTGAACAACTTTAAGAAATTACTCGCGTCGGAGTCCGTCACAGTCGAACAGCTCAACGCGTCCATCCTCAGTGACCCGTCTGGTGCCTGCTTCGTCGCAGTTATGGAGAAGTTCGCCATGCACCTCGCCTAAATCAAGGGCAACAATGGAATTTTTTGGCAAAGAACTCTGTGGTATCCTATTACAGACAAGTCAAGAAGTGACTGCTCGAGTTTTTCGCGACACAAAGACCAGTTGTGGAAGACAAGCTATTTGAGATGGCGCGCACTCTGGAAAGGCACTGCTTGAAACGAGTGAACGGAGGGCCCATCGAGAAAGTTGCATCGTGTACGACAGGTGATCTTTCGTTACTTATGGAACACCTTTACTCGATGCCACGAGTTCGACGGACTACCAGGACGCTGCACTTGTGTGCCTAATGTGCCAAGCCTTCGGTCGGGCGTCTGAGATGTCGCTTGTCCGCAAGCAAGATCTGTCCGTGAGCGCCAACAACGTTAAGCACGTGCAGCAACCTCAATGAAAAAGCTTTCCACAGAAAATTGTGGCGTACAAGGCGTTGCTTGCAGCTAGAGCTATGTCGGACCCCATCTCCGTTAAATCACAAGACACATTGCACACAGTAGAAGACACCGAAAGTACCTTCCATTACAACTTATCGACCTGGTAAGCATGATCAGGCTGCTGTCTATGTTAAGTGCATCAAATAGCAACGTCAGCGTTCTATCTAGTTGGTATGCTTCTATAAACAAAAGATGATGGAAAAAATATCAATGAGAGACATTGTCTTTTTTAACTAGCGTCCTTCTATCTTTTCATGTATAGTCACCAATCGCACAAGAGCGGGAGTTACAAAAGGCGTTAGTGTCGACAGCGTCATCAGCGTCAACACAACTAATATCAACATCAACACCAACATCAGCATCAACAGCATTAGTATCAACACAACATCAGCATCAACACAACATCAGCATCAACACAACATCAGCATCAACACAGCATCAGCATCAACAGATTTACAGCCTTTGCGTCAACAGCAACAACAAACTCGGCAAGAACAACGCCAGACTGCACACGAGATCGAAAACTGATAGCAACAATACCAGTGGACTGATATAGCGACCAGAACAGAAACAATAACGTCAAACAGCACCTGCCAACACTTGGACTATCGCTTGATTCACTTACGGCACGGCCGCTTCGTTGCTCTTCCTCGCTAAGTTTCAATTCACAGACGCTACGGTATTAACGCATGCTGTGATTGACCTATCGAATTCATTGCCCCACACGTACATGTCTGATAGCTGGTCTTGTTCGTAAGAAATAGGGCATCAAACCGTTTGACGTACCCTATAGTCGCACCTCGTTATCCCAGCCGCCAATAGGTACTACAGGAAAAGCTGTGTCTTGTACAGTATCCCGTCTCTTCCTGTAGCCCCGTTCAGCGAGTATGGAGCCTGCCGCACTTGTTGTTGGCGCACAACCTGTTGTGAGTGTCAACACAGGCCAAAGCCAACTTACAGTGAATAGGCATGTAGCGTCTATTTAAGCGCTCCCCTAATTGTAAACCGTTCGTATTAAAAAGACATTCTTTATTTGTCGGAATAAAAAAAGGGTTGGAATCTTCAGGGTATCGACTCGAAAGGGTCTCAGCAACATGACCCATATCCGATCGAAAGATTGACAAAAAGGTTTATACCTTTATGCTGATACTTATTCTGTTTAAACATCGTTTGCTTAGCATTGCCACAAAAAGGTATTCGCATCTAAAGAAGCGCATGTCCTGGAGCTACTTGGCTATCTATCCAAGAGCCCTCCAGAACTAATTATGATCAATCAAGCTTATATCACACGACCAATGCTGCTGCTATCCGTCGTGACAGCTTAACGGAGCCCATCCTCTCACAAAAACTATTTCAGCCTCGATTTTGAGCAACAGTCGTCTCCTCTCAGCACAATCTCAAGTCCTCACGACGACATACCACACGAAACGCTCTCACGTCTCGATCGCTGCAAGTTCGACCAACTCTCCTAATACCTCTCCAAATAGCGCCTTATCCTGACTCACTCGCATTCGCTCTCGTACTAACCTGATTCAGTCGTCCTATGACTCATGTTGTCATGCGTGTAGTGCGAGTCGTAGCAAGAAACGGCTCCGGTCTCCTCGTGCGTAGGTGTCGCCCAATGTACTCTCGACCGCAACCCATCGCTGCCGATCGATGCTACTGCTCGTTGTGGCGCGTAATGTACGTGAGCAAATCGATGCGCGTGACGACCCCAAAGATGACCGACTTGACCTCGACACTGCCGCCGCGGCAGATCCGCTTCTGTTCCGTCACGACGAGCGCAAAGTGGTCGCGGTCAAAGATGCGACTCAGCTCGTACAGCGACGTCTGCGGACTGATCTGCTTAAACTGCGTGAACATGGCCTTCTCGACTGCGTCCGTGGGCCGCACGCGGCCGGGCATGAGCTGCGCAATGAGGTTCCCTTCGGTCACGACGCCGACGATCGAGTTGTCGTTGGCCACGACCGGGAGGTTGTCAAAGCCCTCTTTCTTGAGAATGTCCACGGCCTCTTTGCACGTGAGGTCGGGCGTGATGGTCACGGGCGCTTGCAGCAGCAGCTCCGACACGTTCTTCTGGGCCCACCACGTGGCGCTGAGCGCGCTCTTGGACAGGTCCGTCACGTACTTGTGCTCGTACATCCAGTCGTCCGAGAGAAACTTGGACATGTAGTTCCGCGTCGAGTCGGGCAGCACAACGACGCAGCGCTGACCGGCGCGGAGGTCCTTCGCCGCTTTCAACGCCGCTGCCACCGCTGCGCCGCACGACCCGCCGCAGAGCAGTCCTTCCTCGCGGATCAGTCGACGCGCGAGCAAGAACGACTCCTGGTCGCCCGTCTTGATCCAGCGATCGACGAGCGACCGGTCCAGCACTTGCGGGATGAAGTCGTAGCCAATGCCTTCCACTTGGTACGACTGCAGGCGGTGCGCGTCGTTGAGGCTCTCGGGCTGGGCCAAGATCGAGCCCATGGGGTCGGCCCCAACCACAATGCAGTGCGGACACCGCTCCTTGAGCTTCCGCGCAACGCCCGAGAG
Source organism: Hyaloperonospora brassicae (assembly GCA_947650285.1). Classification (NCBI taxonomy): domain Eukaryota; phylum Oomycota; class Peronosporomycetes; order Peronosporales; family Peronosporaceae; genus Hyaloperonospora; species Hyaloperonospora brassicae. The sequence goes on along the minus strand of CANTFL010000550.1, from coordinate 122,166 downwards.
CGTGCCGCCCGTGCCGACGCCCATGACGACCATGTCCACGCGGCCGTCACAGGCCTGCAAGATCTCTTCGGCCGTGCCGTCGTAGTGCGCCTGCGGGTTCGACGGGTTGCTGTACTGGTCGAGGATGTGGGCATTCGGGATCTCTTTGACCAGGCGCTTGGCCACGCCAATGTGCGACTCGGGCGAGTCCCACGGCGCCTCTGTGGGCGTGCGGATGATCTCTGCGCCCAATGCCTTGAGCACGTCCACCTTCTCGAGCGACATCTTCTCGGGCAAAGTGATAATGAGGCGAAAGCCGTAGAGCGCTGCGGCCAGCGCGAGGCCAATGCCCGTGTTGCCCGACGTGGGCTCGATCAGCGTGTCCCCGGGCTGGATGCGGCCGCTCGCCATGGCGTCTTCGATCATGCGCTTGCCCACGCGGTCCTTGACGGAGCCGCCGGCGTTGAAGAACTCGCACTTGGCCAGCAGCTCACACGCGAGACCGGCCTTCTGGGCAATGGCATTGAGCCGCACGAGCGGTGTGTTGCCCACGTGCTCGAGGACAGAGTTGAGGATCTTGAGCGGCGGCGAGCGGGGCGCCGACGTCTGTGGCTGCGGCTGCGGTGGCGCGATAGAGCACGACGTGGGCGACGACATGGCTACACTGCGTGTCGACCAAAGGGAGTGACGAATGACTGAGTGACGGACGGACGGACGGACTGACTGGTGGGGAGTGGACGGGTGGAGGGGGTGGAGGGGTCGTCTCTTTTCTGGACGCAATGACGGACGAGTGTTGTTGAAGCCTGCGCCCTGGTCGTGGACGGGCGCGCGGGGTGGGTGGGTGGGTGGGAGACAGGATACTGCGTCAGACGGGACGCGGTGGTGACGGGCGCGCGGGGTGGGTGGGAGACAGGATACTGCGTCAGACGGGACGCGGTGGTGACGGGTGGTATGCTGTCGGATACTACAGGACGTTAGGAGCGCGGGTAGGGCTAGAAGCTGCGGTTGTGGGCTTGGCGAGGTGGATCGCGATTGGTTGCAACTTGAGGCGGCGACGAACTTTCTATGGAAGTCGGGATCGGAACATGCACGTTACGAGGGGCTTATAGCCCGCGCGTGACTGGCGCCACGTGTGCGACATGTGCGGCAATGATGTGCCAATCGCGTTCGTCGACAGACTCGAGTCACTGCGCAGGACCGTCTGCGTCGACGAAGCGTCTGATGACATGTTGTTTTAAACAGATCGCCAGGTCCCGTCATTGCCCTCGACTGTGTGCGTGTTTCTCAATGTGTGTGGTCGATCGAAATGGTGTGGGAGACGGAGGGTCCACACAACGACACAACATGGGCAATCCGTCGCCGGACAGCGGCATCGCTGTTTCGGTAGCGGTTCACGCAATCGTCCTATTTGCCAGCTTTGCAGGTGGGTACATTACGTGCCATGCAGCACACAAATCACGTGCATTGACGTGCACAGGTCCTGGAGACCAATCGATCTCTCGTAATACGGTGTGGCCCAGCGTCCAAAAAGGTCTTCGCACTCCTCATGGAATTTCCATGTGCTGCTGTCGATTCCTCAGCTCCATCTGCTCGCTTGCACTTGATCTGCCGACAATGACAACCACTTTGCTGGATGTCAGCTCACTCGGTGCCGATCAGTATCGACATCAACCGATCGCAATGTCGAGTCCAATTGTCGTGTGCTTTCCCCACCGATCACCAGCAGCGTTCAGAGTTCCTTCTGGCGACCCAAAGTCTGCCGAATGTGCCCACGCGCTGTTGTTAAAGGGATCCGCTCGTGTGTCTTCTTTGCTTACATGTCATCGAGGATTCTGTTCGCTCGATCAAACGTCCAGAAAGTCATTGCAGCGCTCGGAATTCCACGCAAAAAGGCAGCCTGCCATCCCCGAAAGAGCTGCATCACGCCTTCTTCGCGCACCAAGCGTGCTGCACTGGACATTAGGCCAGTATACTTGCCCGCTCTTCCGTCCGCCTGAATGAGGGACTTGATCGTGTCGAACGGCAATGCCACTGCCCAGAAGCTGATGCCACCGAAAGCCCCAGCAGTCAAGAGCGTAGCTGTCTCTCCAGCTGTACCATTTGCACTCATGCGGTGCTTGACAAGGTCGTAGCCGAGAAAGTAGCACGCCACGCCTAGCGAGTCGCGAACGACCGTTGTCGACAGCCCTTTCCACAAAGCCGTGAGCCCCTCACTCCGCACGACTTGCCTGATGCAGTGACCCGTGCCCCTGTACCTTCGCGACTCGACTTGGGTGTCGTACTGCACTTGCAGTCGATTGCGCACGAGCTCCACGGGCGTCACGAGAAAAGCATTGACACCTCCAGCCACGGCACCTGCGACCAACGACGTGAGTGTCGGCGTGAGCACTGGCTGCAGGATGGCCACCTGAGGCAGCACGTCCTGGCGCAGCGTAGAAGACGTCGTGAAGATGACCGCTTTGTAGATGCCCTGGCTCCAGAACGGAGGCAGGAAGCCCTTGTAGAGACCGCGCATGGATTCTTGCTGCACCGTTTGCTTCACGCAGTGGTAAAAGCCGTGGAAGCGACGGGAGGACAGCTGCAGTCGCGTACGAATGGTGTCCAGTGGATGGCAGACCACGACGCTCGCCATGCCCGACACTGAGCCAGCGACTAGAGACTTTGTCCGGACAGACAGCTGCGGCGTTGGCGTCCGCGAGGAGCTCATGACTGTCGACGGACAGGCTGGCGGCAGTACGTTTTATGCGCTTGTCGGATAGAAGTCCGAGTCGCTCGTGATCTATAGCCAGTCAGTCAGTCAGTTAGTTAGTCGGTTAGTTAGTCGTTTGACGAGCTCTTGGCCGTGTCAGTCAATGCGCAGCGTATGCACATCGACACATGTCACAATACCCTTCATGTCGTGTGTAGGCGTTCTGCAACGACGTGTAAACGCGACGAGCATGCGGATCAAAGACGAACGAGCCGCTGTCACCCTGAGTTGCAAAGTGCAACGCATGGACTTGCAACGCGCGGCGTCATCGAGGCGGGAATTGCTTGAACAGTGCACGGCTGGCCGCACCCGTAGAGCAATAATCATGCAGGACGGCTACCGCCGGGTCAGTGTGCAGCGAGTGGTAGTCGCTGCAGTCGCGCACTGCACAACGAGGTCGTCAAGAAGCTGCCATGTCCACGCCCACTACACCCACAGCAAACGTCAGCTCTACTAGTGTCTTGCTACTTTGCTCGCTTCGAAACGTTCTCCTCTTCTTGCATGCGAAAACCATAGCGAGCTAGCACGAGCCTACCTCGCCTGATCGACGATAGAGTTGTGCTCATTCAACGCGTCTGCATCTCGTCGTGAAAGTCCGCCTCGCAAGCAGAGGTCTGCACACGTGCTGGGTGCTTGCATCCTCGCCTCGAAAGCACGTAAGGCCTCACATGTATAGCAGATACTAATGAGTCGTACCTCCTCTAGTCCATGCGCCTCTTCAACCAGTATCTGCGTCTTGGTAAGCACGCGTTGGCTCTTGTTGTAGCAGAAGAGGATCCCGTCGAAGCGCATTAGCGCAGATCCCGTACCATCCACGAGCCAGAGAGTCCCGCCGAAGACTCGGCAGCACGCCGCATCATAATGGTACATTACCTGTACATCCTGTTTCATTGACAATACCATGACCTGTTGAACGGCAGCTACACGACACAACGTCTTGAGACTCGCGTTTGCCTAACCGACACATGAGATCGAGTGGAAAAGCAGCAAACGGGTCGTACAACGCGTGTGCAAAGTTCAATACAGACCCGCGACTGCCTCATCTCCACCAGCAGCCATTCACACTGGTTGATCCGCACGCCGCAAGTCCTGTCGGAGCTGCTCAGGCGCTGGTCGACGTCCACACTTGTGCTTCCCCTCGTTGTTGTTGTTGTTGTTGTTGTTGTCCATTGTGGCTTTTCGATGAGTTTGAAGCAGCGCTAAGGTAGATGGCTACACACACGGGTGTCCGAAAAGGTGCAGGTGGCTGTGTAGATGCGGGTGTGCACCACACCAAGTGCCACGACAAACGAGCTCCAGTGGTCGCCGACTCTTGACATGGCACGTTCGAAGCGCGTCTTTGTGTTTGGCGCAGCGCTAGTGGTGGCGCTCCTGGCGCTGCTTTGGCCGCAGATCGAGCAATACCTCGTCACTAGTGGATACAAATGTCCGTATCCTTTTTCGGCGCTGCTACGCGACAAGAGCGCGGAGAACGAGGCGGTCGCACACGCGGAGGGGCTACCGACGTATACGTTGGACCAGCTTCGTCTGTAAGTACATACAACTTGCTTGTAGTATACCACCTGCATGAACACGAACGTACCTGGATGCTGGTGGCATACATTGTATACATATGCGAACGTACTCTGATGCGGATCGGATGCGTGTGCATGTATACTAAACTACCTAGACGCTGACACTGCTACTGCGGTTACTTTTGCTAATGCTGCTGCTGCGGATGCAATGTGCAGGTACGACGGATCGGACAGCGACAAGCCTCTGCTGCTTGCAGTTGGTGGCAAGGTACGCCGTGGCGAGCGAGACGGGATAAGAAGCAGCCCGTTGATATATTATCGTTGTTTGCTGCTGCCACAGGTTGTTGACGTGACGTCCGGAGCAAATTTCTATGCCAAGGGACAGTCGTACAACATTTTTGCTGGAAAGGTACAGCTGAGACGGGATAGGCAATGCCAATGCAGTGCATCGGCATTGCGCACGACCTCGATCTCATGCAGCTTCTTGTGTGTTTGTTTATGATCTGTTGCCTATCTGTCTGTCTGCCTTGCAGGCTTGTACGCGTGCTCTAGCACTAGGGTCACTGAAGCCGGACGTAAGGAGAGTGCTCTTTGCGGGCAAACAGACAGTGTCGAGCTTGGATCGACTGACCACGCGTCTGTGAGTGTTCTTGCGACTGTATAGGACCTAAACGACGACGTCTCGGACTTTAACGAGAATCAGAAACAGGAACTTGCTGTGACGAAGGCGTTCTACTACAAAAAGTATCCCATCGTACGTGTCCCGGTCATTGGCTAGTGATGGTGTTGTATGTCCTCGTTGCGGTTTAAACAGACTTGGCGCTGTCTGTTTAGGTTGGAGAACTGGCCTGATAGCGAACGCGCTTCCGCGAGGCGCTGCACTGCACGCTAGCAACTGTGATGGTACCCGGCCAAGGCGTCCGCGTCTACAGCAGAGTCAATACACGTTGCGTTGTAACGATTCTCTTGTAATGCGCCGATGACGACCCAAAAAGTCTGTCTCAGTTGGGCATCTCGATCGAGTGAAGCGCGTCTGCCGTTAACTCCTTGCGACAAACCTTAGCAAAGTCGGAGCATAAACCGCGAAAGCGCCGCTCAGAATAGTGTGAAGGCTGGGCAGTGAGGGATAGCCACAAGTGTAGCACCTGCTGCCGGTCTTCCGGTCCCAGGCCTCCCACACCCAGTGCGTCGCGAGTCAAAGACCGTACCAGTGCTTCCCGCACGTGTGTGTTGCCAGTGAAGTTAGTTAGTAGTGCGTATAGCAGCTTGGCCATCGACTCGTACAGAGTGCTCGGACTCTTCAACGCCAGCGCACCAATGATACCATCAAGCCACTTTTCGGGTTGGCCGGCATCCAGTACACAGGCGTTGATCACTGCCGTATATGGTGCGAGTCTTGTCGTATACTCGTTGAGCAAGAATGTGAGAAACACGAGAACCGCATTCGTCGAGGCGCGATCCTGGTTGCCCAGGCAAGCCAGTCCGAGCTCAATCAGCACGGGAAACTCGGCTGCAGTAAGTACTGCAGCTGGGCAGGAGAGCAGAAAGCGGTAGCCTAGCTCAAAAAACGACTGCAGCACCTTCGGCTTTTCAGCCAGCGAATGCGTCGTGAAAAATTGAAAAGCTGATCGACTCAATGCGCCCAAAAGTCCTCGGAAACTACCAGCAACCTCTGCGTTTGCCTCCTTTCCAAACACATCAAGAGCGACTATTGCACACTCTAGCGGAGCCGCGTAGTGCCGTTTCTCAAACACTCTCACAATCAGGGTAGCAATTCCATCAAGCTGTGATGCCATTTGCTGCCGCAAGCTCTGCAGACACCATCCAAACAGTTCGAATAGAGCCGCCATTATTGCCTCGTCGACGTCAAACTGTAGTGCAATCGGGTTCAAGTGAGGCCAAATTTGCTGAGCAGCCCATGCCGTGACGGCTTTACCCCCAGCTGTATCCTCAGGTGCATCAAGAAATCGCATCAGCTTGCCAAGCACTTGAAGCTCGTTGCACACTATGATATACAAAGCCGCGCCGTTGGTTTCCTTTGCGACAAGCGCTTGATCTACACGAGAAAGCGAGTCGTCTAGTACAGTCTGCAAAATCACGGAGCAGTTTGGTGAAACAGCAGCAGCACGTACGAGCCCCTCAACGACAAGTAGCCGTTCTTCGATTGGCATGGGTTCCCGACCAAAAGTGCCACCAAAATGCTGCGCACCAGCCACAAGTAAGCTTGGCGGCATCTCAGCAAGACAAGCCATGCAACTTGTTGATACTTGCATAAAGCTTTTAGCAGCATTTGCACGACTTGGTCGAAGTCCAAGCGCGTCGGACAAATACTGTAGAACTGCTCCGACCGTCTCAAACGTGTGGGCTGCTAAAGCTCTGTCATTGATCCAGCCCGCAAACTGCCCCAACAACCGTGCAGCCGTGGCAATCACGAGGGGATGAGTATTAGCTGCCGGGTCCAAAACTACGCGAAAAATCTGCGATATCATACTTTCCAGCTCAATCTGCATCGGAGTGTTGGCGTAAGCTTTTGTTAGCTTTTTCTTGACTTCGCCCGCAACCGACGAGATAGCAAATAAGGCGACTTCGACACTTTGCCACTCACTGGACGCTGCCGATGTAAGAACGTGAACTAGACGCGAAAGGTATTGCTCCTTTAGCAGCGAAAATATTGCTATGAAAGCGTCAGGGGCACCATGAATGTCGCTCCGAAAAGCGTTTAGGTCATCAATCTCAAATTCGCCCACATCCTCCACATTTCCTGGTGGGAATGAGCACTGCTTGAGTACAACCTCAAACAGGCGGATGAAAGCATCATGCTGATAAAAGTGTAAACGAGAGTGCACAGGCTCATCCTGAACGATCATCCAAAACTCCAGAGTAAGCGACGCAATTTGTCGACGAGGATGGCTGCCAAGGTACAACATGAGCTCGCCCAATGCGATAGCTTCTTGAGGATGCTTGCCCTCTAGTATCCAATCCGCAAATGTTTCGCAAAACGTTGAGATGACGTCCGCAAGAGCATGGCAAGCATCCTCCTCTTCCGCGTCAATCGCGCTTTCGATTGCAGCGCGCGTCTTAAGCAATTCTTGTGCCACAACCAGCAGCGTCTGCTCCAATTGTGCTGGAGTCGGGTATGACGATACGATGATAAGCTTTGTGAGTATCTCAGAGCTCGCCCGCAAATGCCGAGATTTGGTTTGCAATGCGTTTAACAGCGCCAGCAGTATAGTTTTGTCCTTGCTGTACAACGACGCTAGCGATAGCCCTGCCGGTCTGGTCCAGATATTCAGGCAGGTTAAGGCCTCGCCATGCAACGAAGCCACATGCACGTCGAGGTCTTCGCGCGTGCAGACGATTTTGCCAATCAACGTCACCAAGTCTCCGCTCAGAGATGCCAGATGCATTTCCATTGCATCCTTTGCTGCAAACGGCAGCTCCGCATTTTCCATTTCCTCGCACACGCAGCGTGCAAAGACCAGCAAGAAAACTACTTGTTCGGTGTTTCCCGTTGTCGAGCAGGTAGTCAACAAGTGCGAAAACAGAGATTTGCATTCCTCCGGAGACGAGATCATCACTACCGCGTAACTCGCACACAACTTGCTCACAAGCGGTCCGTGCACGAGATCTGATCTCGTACGATCTTGTAGCGCTTGCATCAATGTTTGCAGCGACACATGTATTGCCTCTTTGGTCTCTACAGACAGCTGGACCCACTCCTTGCGTATCTTTGTATGCAGCATGTTGGCTGCAAAAAAGAGTGCTTCCAAAGGCAGGACCAGCATCTCGTCCAGCAGTAGCTGACATCCTATACTCCACGCTGCATCAGAAGCTGCAAATGTGTTCAGGAACTCGTTGGCTTCTCGCTGTCGTCCAGCGCCTTCCTAGGGTTAAAGTCATACCAATCGTCAGGGCGTCGACATGCTCGACAATAACCCACGAGACCAGACGAGATGAAGACGAGAAACTAGTGCTATTGGCGGCAAAATAGATCGCGTCGAAGGAGATAAGAACACGAAGGACGTACCATGTTGTAGAGTGCCTGTACAGCGCTTAGAACCGCTGCGAGCGAGTACTCTGTCATGACCATCGAGCAGCTACCGAACGTGGTGAAAGGAGGGCCCTGTAAGTAATTTATCGACCAATCAGATGCCGTCGCAGGGAGCAAACATGGGCGACTTCAAATGAACAGTGATGACAAAGTAAAGTTGCTATAGGCGCAGAAAACCTTAGAACGAGCAAATTGACACATGGTGCAGAGTGCACGTTGTTGAAGTGAGTGAGGAGGTGGGGCTTGGTGGGGTACGCGTACGACCCGCTATATCCTGTCGGTTGGCAATAAAGTTACCGAAGCGACTACTACTTCATCTACTTAGTAATACTAGTCCTCGGACAGCAGAGCGCCATCGCGCAAAGTCATGTCTCGAGATAACTAGGTCCTCAAATTTCAGCTCGAGGCCCTATAGTATACGTGGTGTTCGGCTTGAGAGGGCAACATCCATTAGTCGACATCATTGTCGATACATGTCGTAGCCACCTTGACAGCACCTTGGTCTGTGGGAGCGTGCACATAGACAAAAGCCCCAGCGTCCATAGAGATATTCGCCAGTCGATCCGCCATTTGTAGGTGCGACAATTGTAACGGGGCAGCCCGTTACATGGAAATTGTCATTTAGAAGACAATGACAATAAAGAATATTATGTCGAATATTCTTTTAAGAATATCACCAATAGTGGTGATATTGATGGGTCGACCAAAGAGTCTGTTCATTGGTTGATATCTTGATGATACCAACGCACCAATCGCCGCAAGACGCGCGCAACGAGTGGTGACGAGACGTCACCATACATCCAGTTATATTAGTATAGTTAAACTAAGTCAAACAGAGAGACAGTGGTTAAAAGACTTACTTATATTAATATAACAGTTCTGCTTTTACCTTACCTACGCTTCCTCGCTTGCCTTGTTTACGTCCGTCGGGGCACCGATACCCTTGCGTTAAGTTCACGCAAGGGTGTGCCCCGTTACACCTGGTAGCACTTTGTAGTCCTTCCAAGGACCTTAACATCCAACATGAACATGTTGGATGATGAAGAGACCTTTCACGCCACGCGTGAAGGGTTTACCCATTTGAGTGACATCGAATGGGGTGCGGTAGAACGAATGAGTTCTACCGTAGGCGAGTTCGCCATTAGCGCCATGTTGGAGTCTCTAGACAGAGACCAACAACATGCCGCTATAGCCAAGTTCAATCAACATAAACTTGTTGCCGAAAGGGAGAAAGTAGCCTTGCTTCACCAGCAAGGCTCTCAACAGGCTGAGCAGTTGAGAGAACTCGATGCTCAACAGGCCGAGCAGTTGAGAGAACTCGGTGCTCAACAGACATAGCTGTTGAGACAGCAGCAATTCCATGCTGCTGTGGGCGGGACGGCACATGCGCGTCTTCCCGAGGTCATGAAAGTTGACATCTCCAAGTACAGTGGAGTCCCGGAAGACTCCCTGTTACTATGGTTTGTCGAACTCGACAGAGCCTTAAGGGCTCGTCGCGTCGAAGATGAGCAAATGAAACTCACATTTGCTCAGACCCACTTGGCAGGGCGTGCCAAAACTTGGTCCCTGGGGCTCGAGAGTAGCGACCCAAATGTGTTTAGGTCGCTAGATGACTTCAAGTCCCGGCTCAGACAAACGCTTGAGCCGCCACGGGCTGAGTTCAGGGCTCGTTCAGAGCTCCTGAAACTCAAGCAAGGAAAGCGTGATGTGCACGCTTACGCACAACATATACGACTCCTCGCGAGTAGTATAACTGCCAACCCAGTCCATGAACACACGTTGATTACGGTGTTCATGCAAGGGCTCGCAGAAGGGCCCGTCAGGAGCCACCTGTTCCGCCTTGAGCTGAATACGCTTGAAGAAGCGATATCAGCCGCAGAACAGGAAGACTTTAGCATGAGACAGGCTCATGCTAGCTCAAACTCTTATCGTCCACCAAGACGACAAGAGATCGGAGGTCCAAAACCAATGGACCTCTGCTATGTTGAGAGCGAGAGACCTCGCTCTTCAAACAACAAGCGGTTGCAGAGGTTCAATCGCTGTCAGAAGTTAGGGCACTACGCATACGAGTGTAGTGCTCCACGCCCAGTACCAAACAGTACTGAGCGAAATGGACGATCATTCGCCAGAAAGGGCAATGGGCGTGGGTCCAGCGCTGTTGCGAAGCCGCAACAGCGAGACGGACCATCAAAAAATGGTCGGGGTCAGTAGGGGCGGAGCGCCCTACTGATCCAGCAACCTCAAGAGAATTTGCAAATCTCTTGACGAAAGTTGCTCCAGATACACAATCATTGTGTGTCTCTGCACCTGTTGATGACGTTTCGCTCATCACCTTGAAGTTGGAAGCGACAAATGATTTGTCGCTTCGTGCCCTAGTAGACTGTGGGGCGTCGAACAACTTTGTTCGTCGCCAGTCACTAGAAGGTCGTAGGCTCAAGTTCGTTGAGCGGGACATTCCCCTCATGAGGACGACGGTGCGCCTTGCAACAGGCGCATCGATAACCGTTGAGAAACGTGTAGTAGGAATCCACTACACGTTAGAGGGCGAACAGTACGATGATGACTTCATCGTGCTAGATCTGGATGACAAATTTGATGTCATCCTGGGATTACCTTGGCTCAGAAAGTACGAGCCAAGGATGAGCTGGCAGCATCGATCCGTGAAGATGCCTGCCGCTTGTTCATCAGATGGCCATCTGATGAACATCTTGGAGCGTCCACAAGCGTGTGGATGTTCTGCGAGTGAGTGCGATCGCCTCACTTGCGGTACGGTCGTTAGCACGACTGCACAAGATCATAGTGTAGTTGATCACTACACTGTGGAGCAAGCTCCCGGCGGCTGTACAGAAGTACAGGCTGCGCCGAAGGTTCATTACTCGAATAAGTCGAGTGGACCGGGACATGGATGCATGCCTAGCGGGCAGCATCTTAGACAGAAGAAACCGTTGCCTAAAAGGGCAACATGGATATCCTAGGTCGACTGGAGAGTCGACCGTAGAGGATCGGTGCCTGACTGTGGTTGCACAGCCACAGTCAGAAGACTTCGAGGGAATAAGCCCTCACGTACTTGAGGAAGGAATTCCTCTGGAGTCATTTGCTGAGGGATCAGTCCCTCAGCGACCTGTGGAAGCAAGTTCCCAGGAAGAAACCGAGACGTTGAACGTCTTGGTTAATGACGGATCAAGCGTAGGCGCTTATACGCTTGATCTGATTGTGCCTACCAAGTTAACTTCGGAGATAACTCAGATGCCAACGCTAGAACCGAAACGGTTCTTGCGTGATCTGCGTAGTGGCAAAGTCAAGCATATCTGTGTACTCGTCACAGAGGATGAGTATGTGGCCGATATTCGGTCGGCATCAGTATTTGCTGAGAACGAACGGGTTCTCAGCAGCTCATCGATGGAAGAAAGTGTCCTCGATGAGAAGACTCGGATTGAGCGATACACGTCTCAATCCTGGGAGTCACTTCAGGCAAATTCTTTGTATAAGGATCTGATCGAATTCAGGGATGTGTTCCCTGAATCCGTACCTTGCGAGTTGCCTAAGGACAAAGGCACTCGACACGAGATCGATCTCAGACTGGGCTCGAAGTACTGCGTCATGAAGCAGTGGCCACTGCCTCGTGAACAACTACTAGCGATCGACAAGTTCTTTTTCGATCGCTTAGCAGTGGGGCATGTGAGGGAATCAGCATCCCCTCACAGCTCTCCGACCTTCTGTGTGCGAAAGGCCACAGGAGAGTGGCGGATAGTGCACGCATTCAACAAGTTGAATGCTGCAACGGTACCGGCACAGACTCCGATTCCGAGAAAGGACGTCATCATAGATGGTATGTCAAAGAGTAACATCTATTCGTCCATGGATCTGATGGATGGATTCTATCAGATCCTCATGCGTGAACGGGACATCCCGTTCACAGCAGTGAGTACCCCCAGCGGGATGCTGTGGGAGTGGCTAGTGATGCCACAGGGGCTGAGTAGTGCCCCTGCAACACTCAACAGATGTGTCACAAATCTGTTGAGACCGGTGCGAGACTTCGCACCGAGTTACTTCGACGATGTGTTCGTCCATAGCCGGGCTGTGGACGGAAAGACGGACGTTGAAGCTCACAGAACTCACGTTCGTCAGGTTCTTCAACTTATGCGCAATTATAAGTTGTACGCCAACCTCAAGAAGTGTATATTCACGGCTAGCGAAATACCACTTCTTGGGTGCATCGTGGGTAAACACGGCGTACGCCCTGATCCCGAAAAGATCAAGGCGATCACCGACTTACCAGTGCCAGTCGATGTCAAGGGACTAAGGAAGTTCCTTGGGCTAGCGGCGTACTTGCACAAGAACTCGCGCAACTACGCCAAGATGAATGTTCATCTTTCTTGTCTGCTCAAGAAAAATGTCAAGTGGTCATGGAGCGCTGAATGCCAGCGTTCCTTTGAGGGTATCAAGCAAAGCTTGATGCAATCGCCGATCTTGGCGATTGCAGATCAGGACAGACCATTTCATGTGGTCTATGACGCCAGCGATTTTGCAATCGGCTGTGCGTTAATGTAGTACGATGCAGATGGCGCGGAGCGCGTCATCTGTTATCAGTCGCGTCAGCTGCAAGCAGCTGAATGCAATTACCCAGTACATGACAAAGAACTCCTTGCCATGAAGCACGCACTGGCTAAGTTTCGCGTCTATCTATTGGGAGATAGACCGTTTGTTGTTTATACGAATCATGCGTCATTACGCACGGCCGTAAACAGCCCGCACCTCTCGCAAAAAATGGCGAGGTGGCTGTCTTTCTTCGCGGAGTATAACTTCTCCGTAGAGTATAAACCAGGCCGACTTAATGTCGTCTCTGATGCGCTCTCGCGCTGGCCCGATTTCGAGCCAGACGTACAATTCGACAGTGAGGATAAGCCCACTGTTGCGACACTGTCAGTCAGTGTTCCGACGTCAAGTTTACTTGACGACGTACGAAAGGCATACGCAGAAGATAAGGATCTTCTGCGATTGATGGATCATCTGGTGAATTCATCCAGTAAATCCATGAGGGATTTACCGGCTTTGTACCGATCCTCATCGGATCGGTATAGTACACGCAACGGATTGCTGTACTATACAGATGTTGCCGACGACACGCCTCGTGTCGTCGTACCCGCTCATCCTGATTTGCGTTTTCGCATCATGTATGAGTGTCACGATGCCCCAACAGGCGGCCATCGTGGTAGAGAAAAGACTTACCTCACGGTAAGTCGTGACTTTTACTGGCCACGCCAGTATCAGTTTGTTCGTAAGTACATACATGCTTGCGAGGTTTGTCAACGGGTGAAGCCTAGTCCTTCATCCCGTGCGCCATTGCAGCCTCTGTCTGTTCTGACAGAGTGCTGGCAGTCCGTTTCAATTGACTTCGTCTTCGGTTTCCCCGAAGACGCTCACAAGAATAATGGTATTCTTGTGTTTGTTGACCGATTCAGCAAGATGGTCCATCTTGCCGCTGTACCCGAGTTGATCAAGGCTCAAGGTTGTGTTCGTGTCTTTCTCGACACGGTCTTTAGACTCCACGGGTTACCCCGTGAACTCGTATCCGACCGTGACCCTCGGTTCACGGCGGCATTTTGGCAAACCTTTTTCCGTTCTCTTGGAACACGATTGAAGATGTCTACTTCTGACCATCCCGAAACAGATGGTCAGACGGAACGTGCGAACCGTGTCCTCGAAGAGATCCTTCGAGGATATGTCCACTCGTTTCCGAGTTGGAGCGAATTCCTACCCATGGTGGAATTCGCCATCAATAATTCGGTGCATGCTTCCACACAGCACACACCGTTTTACGTGAATGGCTTACGCCATCCACGTGTGCCAACCCTTCTCGAGTGTGACTCTTGAATAAGGGGGGAGGGACTCGCTCGAGCAAAAACCGTTTTGGCTCTTGCTCATCACGTGTCGACGCTAATGTCGTCACGTATGATGCCGATGTCGATCAGGTCGACATCGATGAAGAAGATCACCTCAATAATAGCGATGACGCTATTATTGACTCGGATGATGATGACGATGCTGGGATATTCAGCATCGTCAACGATTATTCCAGCGAGGAAGAAGACAACCTTGCTGAAGAAGAGAGCAATCTCTTAGCAGTGCGCACGAAGCGCACTGCTAAGACAAAACAAAGAGTCAGCAGAGAACTTTCTGCTGACTCGAGAAGCGGTAGTCCGTTTCGTTCAGGACTCCATCGAAAATGCGGTGGACCGTCAGAAACGGAACGCAGACAAGAATGGAAGAGCAAATGTTCTTTCATTTAAAGTTAATGACCTAGTACTACTGTCTACGGTAAACTTACCTGGACATGCAGTCACTAGTGTCGACCGTAGTAAACTACTGCCGAAATACATTGGGCCATTTCGAGTGTTGCATCGCAAGGGCAATGCATACACACTCGAATTGCCACGTAGGATGCGCACGCATCCTACGTTTTACGTGGGGAGGCTTAGGTCGTACTGTCAGTACGAGCCTTCTTCTTCCGATGAAGATAGCCCCCACGTTGAAGAACATCCATCAATTTCTTGCGTTCGCGCTCCAGACGATCCGTCTGGTCGCGCAGATATGATACCTCGGAACTCAACCGAGATATCTCCCCGCGAGCTGTCGCCAGCTCGCCAAAAAGGAGCGGATATCCCGCTCGACCTGAAGCTGCGCTGTGGCATAATCGGCGCGATCCCTCGCCCGATCAGCCTCGTGATCCTTGCGGTTCTTCCGCACGGTATCAGTCAAAGCGTAGCGCCGGTCGCGCTCGTGCTTCAAGTCATCGCGCAATTCATCGATTGCGCGATCCATCTCGTAAGGGTCGAGATGGTGAACCGAATCATCTGGAGGAGGTCTTTCCTCCTCCACCACATCCTTTGGTGGATTCTCACGGTGATCAACGCTTTCTAGTGGAGCTTATCTTGAATAACCGTGACGATTCAGGATTAAGGACGAGCTACCTCGTCCAGTGGCGGGGGTATCCATCCTCTTGGAACAGCTGGGAGCCCCGCTCTCAGCTGTTGGTGGATGTTGAAGGTCTCGTCCGCCCGTATGACGAGACTCATGCGATAGGTCCTCATGCCCATCGATAAATACGCGCTTTTGGCGCTTGTAGGCGGATTGCAAGTTTGCAATCGCGTCACGCATCTCAGCCGAGATGTGTGCCCTTCCCCAGGGTGAACTTAGGGAATACACGTCCCTATGTGCACGCTGCGAGTTGTCAACACAACTCGCACAAGGGTCTCCCTATGTGAGGCAAGGAATGTCTGCCTCACTCGACATACAGTGCAACCGGTAAGTAGCACCGGTTGGCGTTCGTTTTTCGAACCTGAGGCGTGTCGCCTCAAGTTTCTTGAGCCACCCTTCTCGTCCAAAATTCTTGACGTTTTGGACGAACGCGTTCCACGCAGCCAAAAGCGAGGCCTTGTCACGCGTTTGGTTGCTGTTGTACCATCGATGTCTAAGAAAGACATCGAGATAAAAATCTTCTTCAGCGCGAAAGTTCTGCGCGCTGGAACTCAAGCCGTGAAGCTCAGTCGCATCGAATAAGGGTATTCGATGGTGTTGGCTTGTCTCATGAGACAAGCTATTGATGAGCCGATCGGGAAAACGCCACGGCTTCAGCTCATCACGCTTCACAGTGGTACCCTTGTCGGTACCACGGCTCCCAGATTGACGACGGCTCGCGCCATCGTCATCACGCTCGTGCGAAGACGCACGAGCCGGTGGTGGTAAGGAAAAATATTCCTCACCGCCCTGATCATCGTCATCACTGCCGAATAGACTGTGATGCAAATCACGAGTCCGTTCGTTCGGCAGTGGCCTTGGCGAATACTGAGGCGTCGCCGGTGAGCGAGACGATTCTGGAGCATTGCCTGAGTCAGACACGTCTGACTCGCCAGAATAGATGACCTCAACGTCGGGGTCATCATGCGCACGCGGTGAGGTGCCGCGTGCACCTGCAGCACCTGTTGCTGCAGGCGAAGAAGAAGCAGCAGACGACGAATCGTCTGCCGCAGAGTCTGGCACAGGCACAGACTCTGTGTGCCTTGAGTCACCTCGCATAGACATGTTAACTATGCGAGGTCAAGCGGAAAGTGAATGGAACGGACCCAACAAGTGCTCCCTTTCCCAATGGTGGCCAACGGGTGGCCGCCATATTTTCGATAGCCACACGGTGACTATCAGTTAAGGGGGGGGGTGTAACGGGGCAGCCCGTTACATGGAAATTGTCGTTTAAAAGACAATGACAATAAAGAATATGAAGTTGGATATTCTTTAAAGAATATCACCAAAGTGGTGATATTGATGGGTCGACCAAAGAGTCTGTTCATTGGTTGATATCTTGATGATATCAACCCACCAATCGCCGCAAGACGCGCGCAACGAGTGGTGACGAGACGTCACCATACACTCAGTTAGATTAGTATAATTAAGTTAAGTCAAACAGAGAGACAGTGGTTGAAAGACTTAATTATATTAATATAACAGTTCTGCTTTTACCTTATCTACGCTTCCTCGTTTGCCTCGTGTACGTCTGTCGGGGCACCGAAACCCTTGAGTTAAGGTCACGCAAGGGTGTGCCCCGTTACAACAATAATGTCTCCAACTGGAGACATCGATATCATTAGCTATGTATCGTGCCTCTCGAAGTAACCGCAACAAGTGTGTCTTGCGTGGAGGGTGTCGAGTTCGATGTTGCGAAAGCACTAAAATTGTAGCGGAGCTATCACAGCTCCTAGCCAGAGGAAGGCTTTATATGCTCAGTGAGCAAAGCAGCTCTTTACAAGAACTCTACTCAATGAGCCAACGAGCTTACATTTCCAGGTATTTGTTCAAGGGACCTTAACGATTCAGCGAATTGGCTGCACGTTGTGCTAACGAGTCTGTGTCTCAAGAAGACTTGACTCTCTTATGATCAAAATTGCCTTTAGAAGACGCGTGTATCTAATAGATCAAAAGGGGAACTGAACCTTATCTGTTGCTATCTAAAAGAACACCTCAGACTAAACGTCCTTAATCTAGACACTAATGTTCGGATTAATACCTCTCAAAAGATCTCGTATTCGATGGCTGACACACTTCAGCCCTCAACAACTGATACGGTTTTCTAATATCAATTCCATTGGGAGTTCATCCCTGGTGTAAAGCACATATGCTGTGTCGGTTACGAACCGATGTGAAACCCCGTTACAAGAACAATATCTCCAGAGACATACAGGGGTGAGTAGCCGCTTGCCTTCGCTTGTCGAAGACCGTGCACGATCTCCATGTACTCCACAATATTGTTTGAGGAATCTGTAGAAATAGGAGCCATACTCGATACTCACATAGTGCATGCGACGTGCGTCTAAATGTAGAGTTGGACAATGAAGGTGCCAGCTACGCCCGGACCAGAATTTTCTTGGTATCCTCTATCAAAAAGTAGGAGGTAAAGCACCCGTAGGCACTGTCAGATAGACCTCATTTGCGACTAAGGTGAATCATCATAATTAGTCGAGTATCACCCAAAGCCGACTTTACTTGCGAAAAGGGTCGCCCGTGTTCCCTTATGCTAGGCTGGTATGTTTATCAACGAAATCGTCTAGCCGACCGTCGAAGGAGAGTTCTGGTTCTGTCTGCGTGTACATTCTGTGGCAAACACGAATCTCCCATGCGTCGGAGGAGCTCGACCAATTTGGCATGAAGTGCTGTAGACACAAAACTCTACAGTCAGAGTTGCTGGGAAGACCGCAGCCTGAGCTCTCGACGAATCTGCGACTGGGTCAAAAGATTGTTTGATAGCATACCGGGCATGTTGCGGAATTTCTGGGATGCCCATGCAAAGCACCTAGACGTTCAATTCAAGCTCCTTGAAAGCTCTGATCCATCGCCACAGATCAATCAGATATTCCCAGTGGCGACGTGCATTGGGTCAAATCTAGAAATTATAGCTTGTCATCTCCACCAATATATCAGATATTTTCAGTGGAAACGTGCACTAGGACAGTTCCAGAATACATCTCTTGACATAGCTGGAATAGTAGCCTCAAACTCAAGTACAAGGCACGACAGATATAGATTACCCCCATGCAGATCAAAAAGCTCTTATCAGACGGGACAACGTCTTTGCGTTGGTGGGAAAGGAAGCTCGTATTTTGCGAATATCGCTTGGAGTGATCAACGGTGCAAATTTCGAGATCACGTAAAAGTACGTCTTCGCCTCACTTCACCGATAGTTATATTGCCTTCAGCACGGCGCCGCCGAGACAAAGTCAGTTTGAGCTTTCTGAAGGTGCGACGCCATCGCCGGCGTTCAGCCCGAATGTGTACAATGCGCGCGAGAGCCGGATGATCTCCAAAATAGACAGAAGTCTCACTGGTCGTGGACGCGGCTATATTGCATTCCGACATCGACAATGCTGGTTTTATTCTGCAGTTTAAGTCTGTATCGAAATGTGTTAGCGATTTTCCGACACCAGTGAGGTTCCAATCATGAAACTGGAGCACGTTCGTCGATTAAGCAATCAATAGCCCCGGATCAAGTATCCGATATATTTGTGAAGATATTTGTAGAGAAAGGCGAAACAAAACGATCAAAAATTATCGTCGCTTCGGCATAGATTGGGTTCGCCATATCACGCGTGAGTAAAAGGAAGACTGACATTCTAAATATTCACTAAGACCATTGTGTAGCCAAGTTAATTCTGACCCTCGCAAATTCAGCTCCGATCGAGTTATATGCCGGACCTGGTCGACCCTCGGCCACGACATATCCTTGAGCGTGGTATGTAATATCCACCTACATTTTAAATCTTCGTGATGTCACTAGTTCAGCACCCATATCGATGACAAACATCAATGATGACACCAACTTCGTCCTTATAGTCGGCCTCGGCTATCGTTGTAAAAGATATGTCCCGTCGGCAGAACTCCTTGACCACACCTTAGTGGACGTGTCGCGCCGCTGAAATACCTTCAATTTCATACGGGTTAAGTATAGAGCCGATAGACATTGTAGGCGATTGTCTTTCGTCCAAGAAGGTATGATGTAATCCGAATTGAACTCATTGGAGTCCCACAATAGATCACCAATCTATAAGTATCTCGAAGTACCAGTATCTGCCCACTTTCCAGATTCTATCACCGCCATATTCGTCGATTTCGTTTGAATATACGGCACCACTAGTTCGCCCTGATGGATCGGTAGTGCAGCCATCTCGGAAGGAATCCAAGGTCGGAACCTCTTGTCACAACAGACGCCTCACTCAAAGTCCGGAAAGAATCTTCGTAGCCGGGTAAACACGGCGCGGGAGAAAGATTCTCAGTGACGTGCGGAGAAAATGATTTTGAGCACCGAGATGGAACTGTCAAGTTAAGCTTGTTGCTCACAGGGTACTTTTTCTCTCAAGGTAGTAAAAGCCGGCTTTATATAGTACGTATGCACTTTTTCCAGGTATCATCCACCGCATCCTGCTGTGGTATAGTAGTTAGTCAAATCTGCTATACAACAGTCTCAACGCACAAACACAACGATCGCCGAGCTTAGTCGGCGCACGGGATGGTACGTGAGGGTAAGTCCATCGCGAGGTTCGCCCCTTCGGGGTTCAGTTGTAGCTCTTGCCTAACAGATTCCTTGCAACCAATTCCTCCGGAAGTCTGCCTGAGCTCAGCAGTTTCTAACCCTTTCACTTCCTGTTACTTCACACCAAATGATGGAATCCGACGCTCACGCGCTTTCACAGTTCACCGGGCGCAGTGTACGCCCGACTGGAATAATTTCGGTGCTCTCAGCGGAGGCCCACCGGCTTTTCACTCAGGAAAGTCTTTGGAAAACGGTACCTTCTCTTAAAAATCTCCTTCTCGTCGTTGAAGAGACTCACAACGGTCCCTTTACTGATAATTACCGGCTCGTATACAACGAGACTCCTTCTTTCGCTAGTAGCGAGCGCTGCCCAACCCAGTCCTTCCTTAAATCTTGGCGCTACCAGTCGATACCTCTACAAGCTATGCCTCTCGAGGTTCGAGGGCAGGCATGATCCAGCCCACGCAGGGACTTACCTTAAGTGTACGCGTGTCTTGGACTTGGAAAATTCTGCATTGTATTGGTTTATCTCTTTTTCTTTCTCGCAGAGTCCGTTTGAATGGCTCTCTGTCATTCTCTAGTTCTTATGCAAATAAAGTGATGAATATGTCGTTCGATCTTCTCGCATTCTGCTCTACCCTTGAGTTGCCGACACCCGAGTCGACGACACTTGAATCGCCGACACCCGACTCGGCGACACCCGAGTCTCCGACACCCGATTCACCTACACCCGAATCACCGATACCCGAGTCGCCGACACCCGAATCGCCGACACTTGAGTCGCCGACACCCGAGTCGCCGACACTGAATTCGCCGACTCTGAAGTTGCCGAACTAATATCCCGGAGCTGAGGTTCTCTACACCACACTGCTGTCCCAACAGAACACCAAGTTATCTGCAAGAGTCTCTGGAAGACTGCAGAGCGATGCCACGTGTAATAAGATGTTGTACTTATCCGCAAGGTATAGATCAATAAACATTTTTTTCGCCCAATTTGTCGGGATACCCGACACGTGAGAGAAAATAAATCGAAAATAGTTACAACCGTAGTAACCGCAAACTGATAGAAAAGGTATACAGTAGTATCGTCAGATTAGACGTAACTTTGATCTCGGTATTCCGCCCATAGCTGTGAGACGTACCCACAAATTTCCTACCTTACTTGAAACCCGATAGACTCTTTAAGGGATATAAAGAAGAGTAGTAGTGCAAGGGGGTACCCTTGTCAAATTTAGCCGTTGAGTACTTGGCGACATAAGCTTTCACCTTTGCAAGAAATCGGCAGGTCGTGTTGCGGTGTAATTCCGCCACGACGAGTGCGAAGTGGGGCAAAAGTCAAGCCATGTCAGCGCATAAAGTAGATGTGGATGTTGCAACTTGTCGGATGCCTGGGTATTATCTAGAAGTAGAACGAGGGCAACATGACGATCACTGTTTAAAGTCGCTACTATGCGTACCGACACGAAAACATGAAGAGAAGAACGGATCAATGGCTGTGAGACTAATTAGCTGAAGCTGCTAGAACCAGTTGATACATCATCGACCGCACCCGAAACGAGGGAATATTGGTGAATAACTTGTAGTTGATTATAAATAGCGCGATCGGGCGATGATCAAGAGGAAACACGTAGGTCCAATGTTCCTTAAACGCTGCATGTTCAATATACCCAAGCGACACTAGTAAGACACTTCGATATAACTATCTGGTGTACATTGCAATTAGAACAGGCATGTGCGCTTTTGCGTGATCTCTGTAATAATGATGTTAATTTCATCCGAGCCCGCGGCTTTCACACGATCGATGCTCTGCGAAGACGCACTCATATCGTCTGAATAAATGATTGACGTCACGGTAAAGCTATCAAAAGAGCTGGAGGGGAGTTTCTAATAGAAAATGTGGCAGTAGCTTTGGGACAAGCAACATATTGCGTAATAATACGCTCTCATTGTCGGCCATTATATAATTTAATTGAGAGACCGATTCGAATCGGATGTAGCTTTCCTACTCAGGGAACGACGCTATTGTCGAGCGCTATGGTCGACACTCACTCGGTTGCAGAAAAGTCGAGCTGTCTCGCCTGGAGGGTATATGTTACGGGGCACTGGATCTACGCACTGCTATCAATGCTTAGTATGTTTTCACAGATAGGAGTGAGAAATAGTGCCTTGTCAACTTACGCACACCGTAAGCGCTTCGAGTGAAACTAGGTACCAACCAACTGAGTATTGTAGAGGGGAAAAGTAAAGCTGTTATTATATAGAATCGAGTCCTATAATTTTTGTTGTCTGTTTGTCCTGACTTATTTTTTCTCAATATAACTAAAATTATAAAGAAGTCTAAGTCCCACCCATTGCGCGCGTCTGGCAGCGATTGGTGGGTTGATATAAACACAATATTATTAAATGAGAAGACCTTTGGGTCATCTCAACAATATAACTGCATTTTGGTGACATTGTTAAGGAAGCATTCAACATCAAATTCTTTATTACCATATTGTACAATTACTAATGTAATTTAACGGGCCATTCCGTTTCAGTATATGTGCTAGAAAACAAGGCGCTCCTTCTCATTCCTTTTCCATGATCTACGACACCCGTCAACATAAGGTTGAATGTCTAATGTACTATCGGCGGGGATAGGTAGGCCGCATCTCCCATGAGCCTTCTCTGGTGAGATATCTGGCGTACGCGCCACCAATAGCGCCTTATCGATATTGATACATAAGCAGCCCAGTCGCTGCCTATATCTTCTCGTCAAATCTTGTCGCGCGTGTTTGGTAATCGCTAGAAAAAGTTTACGAAGCCAGATCTTCCATGCATCCCATCAGTCGACCATTCTCCGAGCTTTGATAGAGTCCGACGTCGGAACAGGTATTGCTTCGTCAACTCCAAGCTGTAACAGATCAATGAACGCAAAATTGATATTCGCGGGTGCGCGGGCACATGCTGGCATAGGATAAATCGTATTGGCTTAAGTACGCGCACAACATGACGTGACAGCCCCATCCTGATACTTTTTATGTTGTGGTTGGATGCGAAATTAGGTATCGATATGTCAACGTCTATACTAAAATCAGCATGTAGAGATCGTAAATACCACCGATCAAGTCATGAAGTAGCCGCCCCGCCGCCTGGAAAGGTGTAAAACAATGTGCGTCGCCGTATGAAATATGATATGGCTCTTTATTCTGCTGCTAGCTATATTCTTCGTAAAGATAATCGCTAACATGCTCCCGGACGCGAAGCTGTCTCAGCGTCAAATAATTAGGTCTGCACGGCGACGAGAAGAAGAGAAGTCAAGTCGCGGCACTAACGTGCTTTGAAGTACTATCCTTCGAACAAGGGGAAGTAGCATTCCAGAAGATGATGTATACGACTCTCATAAACGTCCCTCTTTCAGTATTACCCCTAGAAGAAAAAACGTTGACAACAAGAACGGCTGAGCACATAATTATGATTCGATCGCCCATTCAGTGCGATGTCCAATGCATCTCGTGTCACGGATCTACAAATGCAACAGATGATTAGGATCTTAAAAAATAGCCGCTTCTCTACGAGGGTGCTCAGATGCTGTCCAAATCGAGCGTCTGGTCTATTCCACAAAAGATTACAAGTAGATTTGTACAGATTTTACATAGTTGCTGACCTACCAAGAGTGACCAGCATTTACTGTAGAATGACCATGGGTTTGGACTCCTCAGCTTTGCGCGGCTGTATTTGAATAGACCACGTTGCACGGTGTCTCGGCTTTGAAATGATCCCGCGACATTGTTACGAACAAAGGCCGACGCTTTTTCGCGAGACTGCGGAACTTGTTCAACATAAGTCCACGACTCAGTCGGGGCATGCATGCATTGGTAAGTGAAACTGGAAAAATTCTGGTCCCAACGACGAAACCGAATCGCCCTGCAGGTAATGTAATAAATGGGCGTTGAATCGCAGTTCGTGGAGAGTTAGATTCTAGAGAAGCCGAAATGCACTCAGCACAGAGGTTTCAGAAGTGTTGACCGTCTCGGGAGATAATGCCAATCTCTGGTTGCCAGTTGGCAGGTTTTACAGACTATACTGGAGACTGCCGCACGAACCGCATTGGATCGATGTTATAGCAAAGTCTTGGTTTGCGGCATCACCTCGTTTGTCTGATACTCGAAAGGTACGAGCTTTGGTTGTCATACACACAAGAAAATGATAACCTTAATGATCCATCGCATCAAGCGGTTCGGCGACAGCGCACTCATCGTCTCGGGTTGTAATTTGACAAATTGGCTCCATCCTTAATTGTTGTTGGTCGTTCTTCATCAAACTTGGAAAAAATTGCCCATCCGTCGTCGCGGCTTAACCCGTGCAAAGCTTGAGAAGTTTCTCATCTGCGTGTATTGTGTTTAAAGGGCCACAGCCAGTTCGTATTCACCGTCGATAGCATGTCCAAAAGCTCACAGAATTTCTCCTGGCATCGTGTCGAAATACGCAACTGGGTACGGAACTTCACAATCAAGTGCTTACAGCTCCAAATCACACGGTTTATCAACGCAATTTGGCCTTTTGATTTGACTGGCATCGTAGCCTTTACTGCAGCTACTGCTTTATGCCCACTTACCCATACCCCAATTTGCAGCTGTGTATGCTAATATTTGGTAAGTGTCATCCAGCATTGCTGCAGCCTCTACAGAAGAAGAAGCCGTGTCTAGAACTTAAGAGCTCTTGATTCGCGTAAGTTCTGATCGTGAGCACCTTGAGTGATGTAACGAAGTCACATGTCGGCTGGTAGTCGACGATAGGTGTGGTGCACACAATGGGTGGGACCCCTTAAAGAGATTTTAGATCACAGTATCAATTGCTGAAGACTGATGTCTGTCAACCATTGATTACGAGATATTGTTGGAGGATTTAATTAGGACATTAGCGAGTAGGTTAATTACGTTGTTATAAGGTGTTCTTTTAGGTTAAAAGAAGAAATAAAGTTCAGTTCCCATTTTGACCCGATAGACACGTGCCTTACGAGGCGTCTTGTGATCGTTGAGGAGGCTAGAAACGCCTTGTTAAGGCATCTACTACTCTTGCACTCTGCGCGTTGATTCTCTGAATCGTTTGGTCCTCCTGGAACAAGGAACGTAAGATCTCTAGGCTTGGCGACTCTCTGAGTCGGGTTCGTGGAACCAAAGTTACTCGTAGAGCGTTAAATCTTCCTCTGACTTAAAGAGATGTGTAGCTCGGATAAACTTGGTAGCCTTTGTGTTCAATCTAAGCCTGAGTCGGTGACGACTGATCCGCTGTGAGGATGGAGAAATCCACACCTCTCCCTGAAGCTCAAAAGGTTGCGCTTGATAATCTGACCGTGACCGTAGGCCCTGAGTATGTGGAGTTTCTAGTTGCACAAGGTCCCGATGTGCTAAAAGCACAAGTCGAGACCGTCATGCAGCATAAAACATCCCTTTTAAGGCAGGTTCAAAACCAAGTTGCGTCGGCTATGCCACCACGCTCCGTGGCAATGCCACCAGAAGAGGCTAAGCCTTGTTCCCTTCGGGTGGACGTTAAACATTACTCCGGAAAGGAGGGGGGAAACCCCACCCTCTGGATCCGTGATATTGAGATTGCCGTGGTATATGGCCTCATCTCACTTGAGAACCAGCGGGTCTCGCTGGCTATCTCCAAGCTCGATAGAAAAGCTTGAGAGTGGGCTCTGACGTGTGACCCGTCTGTCGACTTGGCGTTTCCCACATGGGATTCGCTCAAGTTAGACCTATTGCGAGTTTTCTCGCCGCCTAACCAGGCTTATCGCGTGCGCTCACTCTTCTTATCTACCCGTCAGGGTAAGAATAAGTTAATGGCCTATGTCCAAGATTTGAGAACTCTAATGGCTGCTATGCAGTCCGACCCTCTCCCTGAGACCGTCTACGTGACTGTCTTGATGGATGGTCTTCGCACTGGCGTGACCAGAACCGGGGTATTTCGGGTCCATCTCTCTACTTTTGAGGAGGCTGTGAGCATCGATCAAAATGCTGAGCATAGCTTCGAGTCGGCCAGACTTGGTTGGAATGGATACAACCCAAGCTTTGCGGTGGCAATCTCTGCGATAAACTTGGCTTACTGTAATCCAGAATTGATGGATCTTAGCCATGATGAAGATGAAAGTGAAGCGGGGCTTCATGTTGCAGAGCAACGAAAAGATGTGAGACGCTGTTACATGTGCGGAACTAGTAAACACCTGCTTCCCACTTATCTTTTGCGTAAGCAATAACATACTCCTACGAGTATAAACCCCGGCCTTTACCAGAAATATGATATGGCACGGGGAAAAGTCGATACCCAGTAGGCGCGGGGCGCCCTACTGGGCTGGAACTATGTTCTGTCACGTCTCTACGAGGTAGAGTTAAACAGGGCCTATTCCCACTGAGCTCTGTGCCAGCCATCACAGAGCATGGGTACAAGCCTGTCTTGTTAGTCGCCGAGGCGACAGTGAAAGGATTTGAGGAGCAGTGGTCGATTTATATCGATTCAGGAGCATCATGAAATTGTGCTCGACGTCGTTCCCTTGAGGGAGTCAGCGATATGCTGAAGCTCTCAAAGCGCATGAGGGTGATTCAATCACCGTTCGTCTAGCGACTGGTAGTCGCTTCACAGTGCCTAAAGTTCCGTTGAACTTAGATGTGAAGTTTTAAGACTTTGACAGCATTGAACGCTGTCTTGTCCTCGATTTGGATTATAGATATGACCTCATCCTGGGTATGGCTTGGCTTGAATGCCATGAGCCATTGATTGATTGGAGGTGTAAGACCTTAGGTGCAACGCGCAATGTTTCTAGTAAAGCTTTGGAGAGTCATGAACCCACCTTCGCTAGGCAACAAAAGCACTATTGGAGCAAGCCTTTTGAGGGAAGATGTCAATGTGCTGGACATTGGGTTGTCAGAGTTTATTGACTACAATGTTAATGACATAAATAGTGAGCGGAGCTCTTTCACCTTATGTGATGTAAGTTGTACAAAGGTTGAGTGATACTCGTTGTGATACTGAGTCACTGCATGCTGAAAGCATTGTTGGCCTAGGAACGAGTCATCAAGAATGTAAATATTCTGATGTGAGTGGGGTGGCACGTCAGATTCCACCGAGTGAGGGCGACCGAGATGGAACCTCACTGAATGTCGGTACTGACATTGTTGGCAAGAAGTTGAAGCATTCAGGGCTAGGTTCACATAATGCACGTGAAGTGGTACGCGAAAATTCACCGGGTGAAGTGTTCGAGTTACGATGCTCTTCAACAATCTTTCTTTAAGACATGAGATCTAGTGTGAAGCGTGGTATGGTAAATAGTAACTAAGGGGACCCTACTGTTTCGGCCTCTAGGAGGCGTAAAGTTTCTTTAAGGAAACAATCTCGGCGTCGGGTGGCAACTGTTAAGCGCCAAACGCCCGAGGTGTTAAGGAGTGATGATAGTAATAATATACTATATACACTTGTCAATAAAATGAACGGCCATGTTATTATCAACATTAGTCTTGAGAGTCTTCCTTCCTTGAATACTCTCTTTGAGCCAGACGAAATGTCTGATGGCGAATTCATCCAAGCCTAAAAATCAGGAGATTTATAAGATTTAGTGTTCATTCGACCCGATGTTGAGTTGAACTCATCCTCGTCATTGGGCGAGTCAGTCCTTTAGGACGCAAATGCGGAACTTAGTGCGCATACTGAATCTTCGATCCTAAAGGATCCTCTTGATCCGTTATATCCTTTGGTAAATGAGTTTCAAGACGTGGTGTGTCACGACCCACCGTCTGTATTTCCTCCGGATAGAGGTGTACGTCATGAAATTGACCTGGTTCCTGGAACTAAATACTGCGTAACGCGGCAGTGGCCTTTACCGAAGAAACAGTGTGACGTCATTGACGACTTCTTTCGTGCAAAGCACGCGGCAGGAATGGTACGTGAGATCATATCTCCGTATTCCACACCGACCTTCTGTGTTAAAAAGACCAATGGGAAGTGGCGCATTGTTCATGCTTACAATAAGCTTAATGCGACCACCATCCCGGCTCAGACACCAATTCCGAGGAAGGATGTCCTTCAGAACAATATGGTGGGATGCACAATGCACAGTGCGCTCGACTTAGTCGATGGTTACTACCAACTTCTCATGCGAGAGACCTATATTCCGCTAACAGTGGTCAGCACTCCAAGCGGTATGCTCTAAGAGTGGCTTGTCATGCCTCAAGGATTATCAAATGCCCCGGCTACGCTCAATTGTCTTGTGACATAGAAGTTCAGACCTCATAGAGGTTATGCACAGACATACTTTGATGACGTCTTTGTCCATAGTCGTGCTAGGAACGGTCGGTCGGATGTGGACAATCATATTTACCATTTACAAGCAGTGCTCGAGTGCATGCGCACAAATAAGTTGTATGCCAAGGCATCTTAATAAAACTTAAGTGCAGAAGAGATTCCTTTTCTAGGGTGCTGTATTGGTAAGCGAGGCCTTCGAGCGGATCCCGATAAGGTGAAAGTCATAGTTGGTTGGCCGGCTCCTAAGGAACAAAAGGACTTACGTGAGTGGCTTGGCCTTGCCAATTACTTGCACAAGTACAGTGCGAATTAAGCATATATGGCTCGGCCATTATCCAATCTCCTTAAAAAGAATGTGGAATGGTGCTGAACTAGCACCGAGCATGCTGCTTTTCAAGCAGTAAAGGAGAGTCTCCATCACGCGCCAATCTTGGCTTTGCCTAATCCTGATCGATCTTTCAGTGTCGTATGTGACTCATCTGACTTTGCCATAGGCAGTGCTCTATTACAAACAGACATTGATGGACGAGAGCGCTTCATCACGTTTGAATCTCGACAGCGTAAAGCTTCAGAAAAGAACTACCCAGTTTATGACAAGGGGTTACGTGCAATGAAGTATGCTCTTGTCAAATTCAGAGTTCATCTGCTTGGCTCCAAGCCATTTGTGATTTATACCGGTCATGCGTCACTACGCACTGCGACCCAGTCGCCTCACCTTTCTCAGAGAATGGCTCGTTGGATTTCCTTCTTTGCCGAGTACAACTTAGAGGTGAATTATAAGCCGGGCAAGCAGAATGTTTTGGCTGTTGCTCTGTCTCGCAGGCCTAACTATGAGCTTGCTCATGTTACGACTCTTTCGTCGTCGGTCACCGACCTAATTTGTATGGCTTATGCCAAGGATGAACACTTCGTAGATCTTCTACGTGCTCTTGGGAACGAGTGGTTTAAGGACTCGGACATAGAATTGCCGGCACGGTTTCGTGCGAGGTTACATCGATTTTCCATCGATCAAGGCCTGTTGTGCTGTAGCACATATGTTAAGGATAATCCTCGTATCGTTGTCCCTCATGATGAGGAGTTATAGTATCGGACCTCGATGAGGCACATGATACTGCGTTGAGTGGTAATCTCGGTCGTGAGAGGACCTATGGCTCAGTTTACCAATGCTATCGGTAGCCCATTTTATAGAAATGGGTGAGCACATATGTGCGTACGTGTGAAACGTGTCAACGGGTGAAACCCTCACCACACGAGGCAACGCCGCTGGCTAGATTGCCTATACCCAAGGGGTGTTGGAAGTCCATCAGTATGAATCTCCTGTTTGGTTTATTAATTGCTCCTTATGGAAATACGGGTATCGTGGTCTTTTTTTGACCGTTTCAATAAGATGGCTCATTTCGCGGCGGTGCCGGATACCATTGATGGTGAAGGTACAGCTATGCTGTTTATTGATCGGGTGTTTCGACAACATGGCTTGCAACTGGCAATTATCTCTGATAGAGACCCTCGCTTCACTGGGACGTTTTGGAAGTCCATCTTCAAGGTGCTTGCCACACGATTGGACATGTCCACAGCGGATCTTCGGCAGACTGATGGTCAAACCAAGCGAGTGAATCGCACCATCGGTGACATAATGAGTAGTGCTTGCGCTGAAACGTCTAAGCGTTGGGGTTTGATTCTCCCTGTGGTTGATTATGCGTTGAACTTTGCCGTGCATGCCTCCACCGGCTACACACCGTTCTACGTGAATGGTTTCACATACCCTCGAGTTCCGTTAACGCTCCCACTCCGTGGTTCAGGGCTTGGTGGGGGAGGAGTTGCCGATCGGCTTGCTGATATTAGCCCTGATACTGTTGAAAAACAGATAAGCGATTTTCTCTCAAAACGATCGAATGTCTTACGATCTGTGCGTGACGCACTGGCTGATAGCCAAGACAAACGAAAGGAACCCGCGGATGCTTAAGGCAGAGGTGGTATTGAACGTTATGAGGTCGGAGACCAAGTTCTACTCAATGCTAAAAACTTACCTACAAATGTAGTTTCCGCTGTCTTTGATAAAAAGTTGAGTCCGCGCTTCATTGGACCATTTAAGGTCGTCGACAGAAAGAGATATGCGTATACGCTTAACCTTTCGCGCAAATTGCGCACACACGTAGTGTTCTACGTTGGCTTGCTTAAGCCATATCAAGATCCGTCCCACGTGAGCTTGGAGGCGCTTGCGCTGCGACATGTGGCATTGTTATCGGCTTCTGGACCAAATCAGGAGGATAAGTAAAGCCTCAATCCGGGTTTGACCCAACTCGAGCGCCTGAAGGCGAGCTTATGTCGCGCTCAGCGCACTATGGGTCTTACCCAAGGTCTCGCGGAGACAGACTACCTCACGACGCAGCTTCGCAAGCTCGTCATTCGGTTCACCGACCTCATCAGACGCTGCTCGATGAGCAAGGGAACCGACAGTTTCATGTGGAGAGACTCCTAAAAAGACGACGTCGTCTGGTTCAATACCATATCTGGTGAAGTGGCGAGGGTACTCGGAGTCGGAGAGCTCATAGGAGTTTGAGGTACTCCTTCGGCATGATTTCCCATACGCCGTTGATGTTTTTGAACATCGTGGCAGGGGTCATCCTTCGACCGAGAGCGCTTCTCATCCATAGTGGTTGAAGCAGGTGGGCAGCTGGATGCCGCTTGACAAACACTCGCTTCAATCGGCACAGACGGAGCATACCGTGTGCGAGTTCGCAATTGGTTCTCTGGCCTATATTTTGGTGTAATCATACCGAAGCTTTCGGTATAGACGAACGTCTGCCACATTGGCACTTGTTCTTAGAGCGAACATGCTGGTGAGGTGTCGTTTCCGATGCACCCAGCGAACAAAAGCATTTTCTTCTTCCTCCTGCGATCCGCATGCGAATCGGAGGATGGGTATACCCTTTATCGGTAGAGCCGGTGCAATCCGTGCTTGCGCGTCAAGTCGCAACTTGTATTGACTTTGAGTCGTCAAGTAAGGTTCCAAGTACCTCTCGCGAAGTACTTGTCGACTCGCAACCTCATCAGGAGATGATTGCTCAGCGCCAATGGCCCACTTTGCCAAAGAACGGCCTATCATTTGGCGTATACTTTCTTCCACACCGAGTGGAGTGAACAGATAGTCACGACGGCCCTCACGGGTTGCAGCAAGCTGCATACGGCGCCAAGTGTTCTCGTCTTTTTGGATTACTTGCTGTTGTTGCTCATCGAGCGGATTGGTGATGATTGCATCGCCCACGATGAATGTTTGATGCGGCACCAGTGGAGAGTTTGCTTCGCCACGATCGGCAATTGGATTCAGTGCAGTTTGAGGACTTCCTCTTGAACTGGTGAGTCAGACATTGTCCTCTCTGTACCAGGGACATTGGCATAACTATCATAGTCCACCTCCACATCAATGTAAAGGTACGAACAGAGAGTCGAGGACTCATGGGGTGGCGATGCCATGGTCGTTCGCGTTTTTCAAATACCGTAAGGTTGAAGCACACTCACATTTCGAGAAAAGACTTCGATTGACGTTTGGGGTAACGTCAGTCTGGTGAGGGAGGGTGTAACGGGGTTACACGTTGGCTGATAGTCGACGATAGGTGTGGTGCACACAATGGGTGGGACCCCTTAAAGAGATTTTAGATCACAGTATCAATTGCTGAAGACTGATGTCTGTCAACCATTGATTACGAGATATTGTTGGAGGATTTAATTAGGACATTAGCGAGTAGGTTAATTACGTTGTTATAAGGTGTTATTTTAGGTTAAAAGAAGAAATAAAGTTCAGTTCCCATTTTGACCCGATAGACACGTGCCTTACGAGGCGTCTTGTGATCGTTGAGGAGGCTAGAAACGCCTTGTTAAGGCATCTACTACTCTTGCACTCTGCGCGTTGATTCTCTGAATCGTTTGGTCCTCCTGGAACAAGGAACGTAAGATCTCTAGGCTTGGCGACTCTCTGAGTCGGGTTCGTAGAACCAAAGTTACTCGTAGAGCGTTAAATATTCCTCTGATTTAAGGAGCTGTGTAGATCCGCTACAAGTGCGGAAGTGATTCATCGGAGATTGATCCGATATCTGGGTATAAGGATCTTTCTGGATGACAATAGAACGTGTCGTCGGACTAGAAGTACCCTTTTCGAATATGCTTTAATGCCTGAAGAGACTTGTAGCTTTCCCAGATTTGTTTCAGCTAGATACGCCGGATTAGCATAAAAGCGGCGCGGGAGGCGGACTTACAGCTTCTACAGCCAAATTATCCAGGAACATTGTGCGTCTAGACGTATTCTTACTGTCCGCCATAGTGGCATCAAAAACTCATGTGTGTTTCCCGTACGAATCCTAAAGGCACGTCATGGCATATTAATTGCAGCCGGATAAAGGCACCGCATCAGTCGGCATCTCACTAGATGATGGCGCGGGCGACACGCATGGTATGTCCCGTCAGCGGCTACATAAGAAGACAACAAGGGCAGAATCGTCTACCGACTCCACCATCTGTTCATGTTTCGCCAGATCAGCAGGAATCCCGTTTGGCGAGGTCGCAGATCGCGGAATCCTGGCTTTGCTTACGGGCTTCTTTTTGTTGTAATCTTCGCCAATTGGCGTATTAATTCTTGATTGTGTCGTTACGTCAATAAAGTTGCCACCCCTTTGCTCGCCGCCGCGTCTGAAATACGGCATTTAACTGCATTATTATCTATCCCCATTGCTTTTGTCGAGATAATAAGGTTCCCCATCACCAGAAATTTCATTAGCTACATCCACTTCGAGTGGCTAAGCATTCGTCTTAAATTTATTATGTTTTTTTAGTATTGGTATTGCGCTTCTTCTCCACGGCTGTCGAAGTATGTACCTCGACCAATCTTTGTGCGACCAAATCATGTGATATACACAGTCCAAGCGCCGAAACTCGCAAAGACTTCGAAGGCATCGATGGATCGTCCCTAGCGTCCGTTGTTTAAGAAGTCGCTGCGACCTTGTGATCAACACAAAGTATCTAATCGAGGTCACAAACCGCCTATGTGTGCTTTTTTGCTGCCATGATAGAAGTGGACGGTGGAGGCTTGGGTTGAGTCGCGGCCGTTTAAGTTAAGCTTAAACCGTGCATTCTACGATTAAGGTAATTTTTTGGACGTGTTAATCAGGCTGTGCTAGTCATTTATTATCGAACCGGTGCAGGCGACTTGCTAGATCTGTCATTATTGTTCGACAGCGGATGTACACCCGGCGCAGGCGACTTGCTAGGTATGTAAGTATTGTTTGACTGCGGATATAGACCCGGCACAGGCGACTTCATAGGTCTGTAAGTACTGTTCGACTGCGGATGACGCGGCGGCGTTAAAGTCGGTACCGACGTTGAAAAAGATAGATCCACCGTGAGAGGCATAGCCCGTTTTCTTATTTGTGTCAGGGTTAAACCAACCATTCATAGACAGATCACTGGTGTGGTATCACCGCCAATTGTAGCCGGATCACCAGGGGGAGGAAACGGGGTGATTTCTTCCGATTGCCGTCTCAGGGAGATGGCCACGAAACAAATATGAAAAGGGAACCCTTCTATCCATCCGCCTGATTCTTCGTAGTGTTCGATATCAGGATATTCGCTAATCTAGACTTATGACGCGGGAAACGCGCAATATTTAATCGGTAAAAATTCAAATTATTGATGAGCGAAGGATCAATTGGCATATAGGTGAGCTCGCGGTGATGCACAACTTATGGAATGACTTCGCGCCAACGCCACTTAGCACTCATATAATAAGGTGAGTAGCACTTATAACAGGAAATGCGCTAAAAGTAAAGAAAATGGTAGAGAGGATGGCCATTTTGGACGCTCAGATGTGCGCATTTAGCTTGAGCAAATCGGGACAGGACACTGAGTCGAATGTCACCACGAAAAAGTAAATATCATACGTCCCCAAGCCGTGTAAGCACTTACGAGATCACAGATGTTGCTGTACAGGTCACACAAGGCGCCGAAATAGTTAAAAGTGTGCTAGCCGCCGCTTCAATGAATAATTCCTGACTTGAAAGTGCAATAGATGTCTACTGGCTGCTGTATCTTGTATTGAAGGAGCAATGGCTGTTTGATCCGGCATCATGAAATTCATTCGCCTCATGTAGGCGTCAAAAGTGGTCCACTTGGCATCCTTGACAGTTGATCGGCTCAGCTACCGGATTCATCTCGCATTTCACTGCGTTCAAGAGTTGGAGGAGCAACTTTTTCTCATCGATGCACTAAGGAATGCGCACTTACAGAGGTGCGATTGCAATCACCTCAATTTCTAGTTACACTTCAAAATATCAATTATCACTACCCGCGTAGCTCGCGGGTGCGTGCAGACTAAAATCATGGCGGTGAAGGGAGCAGGATCTCCTCCCATCATCAATCAGTCAGGAGACTCCCCTTCAAGCGCACCTATCGGACGCATATCATCTTCCGCCATCTCATCTGTACCGCCCTGTGATACTAAAAAACAGCTGACCTCTCTGCACTTATTTAAAATCGCTCCTGGAACTACCACATAACTCGGATCGGTGTTTGTATGTTTACATCCGTAAGGGATGTGGGGGGGAGGTTACTCGGGGTTAGTGCGGATAAAGTTGACGAAACACAGGCTGTTCAATTTGTCTGTTTCGGGTCGGCAAAATATGTCGATACCAGGTCACCAAACTTCGGCGAAGATAGGTCGGGGAATCATCGGAGCCGGGGCTATTGTAGGAGCAATGCTATCCTCCACGGCCGCTGAACGAAGCCCCGTCCAAAAATTTAAGCATCTTCTGTCTCAAGTGCACAGCCTATCTACTTTACTGGCAGGGGCCACGAGGGCACGTACATGAATAAATATCGGGCATCCACAAAGAGCAGGGGTTGGATGTCGGTAAAGCTAACGTTTCACCCATGTGTCCCGTAGCTGTTTCGTGTGACTCGAAAGCACCATACACGTGTACTTTAGCGATTTTATGTCGCGCGGCTTCCTCTGGTCATCCGGAGGTAAACTGCGACGACAGTGACGCTGTTACTCATTCGGAGCCTGGACCCCTCATTACACTATGAAAATTTTCGTAATGAGGGCCTCCAGGCGGCACCGGTGCATCAATTTTATTCGAGGGTCAACCACACTCTCAAGTACAAAGGTGCTTCGGCTGCAGCGAGCATTAAATTCCAGTTAAGTCCTGATAATGTGAATTTGTCGACGCATTTACCAATCAGTGGGAAGAGCCGTTTGTCGCAAGACACCCCGCAAACGGCATTTAAATACGTAACGGCAAATACGCAAACCTTTTACAACGTACTCTGCTATTTATACGATTTTTAGACTCCGGGGTTCAACGTGACTTCTCCAAGTACGGTAATCGCCATTCCGCTGACATCATTTCAGCCGTTATATCACATGGAATTGGAGATAACTTTACTCAACGAAAGAACAAGCTAAAGGAGAGACATTGATGAGATTTAAATGCTGATCTTCGTCAAGATATTGATGTTCTGACGCACCTATTAACACGTGTGTGCGAGAGAGTAAAGCACTTTATTTAGGAGAGAAATATCTACTAGTATGGAGAAAATTGAAGATTGGGTTGAGGGTCAGCTGTATACCTGTATGAGAATGTGCATATTTCTGTTGTGGACACTTTTATCAACGATATGAAGAGTGTAAGCAGACCCTTCTTATCCATAGATGTAACGGTCTCTTAGTATGCGGACTCAACCTTATTTAAAAGATAGTCGACACAACATGGGTATGTAGGTTCTTCGCTATCAGTGATACTTGGTCTCTGAAGTAGCGTAAACCGATCGTGATGATGTTGGCGGCCGCTTACATAGAAGAGATTGGAGCCAATAAATACATGTGCGGGGTTGTTATACGAAAATTTGCCTCCAAGACTTTGAACACATCAGAAAATACTGCGTAAGGTGTCCATAATGAGGCGATTAATTTCTCACTTTAATATCGGTCTGCGAGTGCTTTATTATGGCCATGTTCGAAAAGGTGACTTGCACCTCGAGGATGAACTTCTCATACTTTCCAGTGAAACCGGAATCTTTGCTAGAGTTTATTTTACATATGGCCCGTGTAAACGAAAAAGGCCTTTCATTATTAGATTAGCTGTACCTCCGTCTCTAATCGTATCGGCACAACCGCTGACTAGGCTAGTATGGTCAATCGTTCATCAGAATGTCACAATACTCGTTCCTACATCCAAATCTGGTTTATTACACCAAACACGGCTTTATAATAATATTATCCCAACACTACGTTACTACAGGTAATCTAGCGAGTGGCGAAGTCGCATGATCCGAAAAATTTCTCCTGCTCACGGGTTTCCCACGTACGCACATATGCTCTCACCCATTAATAGATTTTTACCAACAAAACGCCTCTCACTCAGACAAAGACATATTCACTATCGAGCGATAACATAGTGAATTAACATGTGCCTTGTCAATAAAAAGTTACGGCGTCATCACAAATAATCTGAAAGGAGTATCATTAATATCCGTGCAGTAGCACAAAAGATGTTGAACGATGTAATGACGATGAAGCCTTGCGAGCAAACGTGTTAAAATGAATGTTTAATTTGTGGGTTGTTAAACCTCACGCTTAAGAATATACGTAGCAGGGTTGCACATAGCTTATCTCGGGCATAAATTACACAAATATCCGGGACGAACGCCGATAAAAAATTGCTCGAGTACGATAACGGACGGCCTGTCAGATAAGCTACCGGTCAATGCATCTTTCCAACTCGAATTATGATTTAGCGCAAAATTGCAAAAGATTAAGGAACAAATATAATGAGCCATTATCTAAGATCGATAAGACGACTGTGTTGCAACGAAAACATATATGCAAATTTTATCGATTGCAAAATAAGTGTAGACAGAAAGATGAACTCTATATTTGATTATAAAATACTATATTGCATGTAGCTCTTTGTGAGAACTTATATATCTCGTTGTGCAGATATCTTCTAGCGCAATTAATACGAAACAAAGCGTCATATCAATCATTGCCTGCTTGATGCTAATTGCTGCCTACTTAAAACGCAAATCGTCAAAGATGACACAAAAGGCCGCGACAGATGTACCAATAAAAAGATCGGGCCTAATGAAGACTTTACATTACAGCATACCCGTCTTCATTTCGTGTGCCATTTTGAAGTAATCCTCGCCCTTGTTTATTTGCGTTTGACGATGGAACGTCATGGCCGCGTATCCGCAAGGCACTTTTGCACGTAGTTAAAAGAATAATAAATTGGCGCAAGCACTCTTGTGACCTCAAAATGGCCAGTCAACAACAGGCTTTGACCTTAGTTGTAATGGGGTGAGCCCATTACATAAATTTGATACCAATATACCAATTTTTGGTGTTATCTATTTCGATATATCAATCAACGTCACTTTAGAAGACGTGATGTTGGCAGAATATTACCTCTGAGGGTAATATTCTTGGGTGCTCCACTCCTGGTTTATGTAACGACGTCAATCAGATTTACCACCAATCGCTGCTAGACGCGCGCAATGGATGGTGAGCAAGAAACCCACATAGGATATTGTACTTTAATATAGTTAGCTCAAGATAAAGACAGTTTTATTAGGAAGACTTGACTATATTAAAATAAATTTCTACTTTTTCCTTAAGACAAAGCTTTCTGGTTCTGTATTGTTCTAGTCGCGCTTCTTCACCACACGTGTACGTGACGTCGGGTGCACGTATCCTTGTATTGTTATCGACACAAGTAAGGTCTTGCTCAGTTATCTGAGCAAGAGCGTGCCCCGTTACATTATGTATTCGCTCTTATAGTTCAATTATACTGATTGATTCTTTAAACGCAAGCCATTTAACACCTAAAATACAATTATAGCATAAGCGTGCAGAGTTTCGGTGCGCAAGTACTCAATTATGTATCTTTGATGACCTATACTATTTTCCACATCGGATTGACCGTTTCAACACAACTATAAACAAAAACCGTAAGCACATATGCTTGTTCGTAGCATCGATGATGTCTACACAAATGCGATACGAGACGTTAAAAAGCAGCCGGGCGTAAGATACCCTTAGTACATCCCGATCCACTTCCATAACATATCAATCGGAGTGCTAAGTGCTGTCAGTGAAATATTACTAGCTCACCAAAGCAGCTGGAATCAAACATCGACTGAAACAATTACACTGACTACAGTACATTGAACCATATCATATTGCAGCATAAACTCGCTAGAAATTGGCATTTGTGTCTGATTAAATCCGTACTTACATTAGAATTTGCATGGATATGTGCCACTTCCCTTCGGCTGTCCGACAAATAAAGTAGTCATGCAATGGGGATACTAGATCCCCATCAACATGCTTTCCGAGTTTTGCGGCAATAAAATCATTGTCTATGACGGCTAAGTTTTATTTTTATACATACAATGCCATGCATCTCATAAGTTGCGCTCAAAAAATTCGAAAGTAAAATGAGGTACACCTATATTGAAAAAAGATGGACGTTGAGTTATGACACACGCTTTTCAAAAATCTTTGGCCGCAGATAAAAGAAATCGAGAGGATCATTAAGGTCGCAAAATCAATTGTAAAATAACTGTGCCAACTTTAAACCAAAGAAACGACTCCTTTCTAATGAGGATGCGATCAGCATAAGATCAGGTCGAATGACTAAAATATCGGAGAGGTAGCGTTTATTTGATGCCAAAATAACCCCCATATTAGATGAATCAGCTAAAATTAAGAAAGGGTCCGAAGGTCTTACAGCCATAGGATCAATACTTTCGATCAAATTGCCGATTTTGCTATTGGCAATTGCGTATACTGTGGTACTTTTATTGCCCTGTGATATCATATTCGATTCACGTCTTGCAGCTATCAGTCAGACAATATTGCAGTCTTTTAAATGGAAATTACAGACCTCGTAGCCGCCGTGATGACGTAGCCCTCGACGTTGTCAATAATGTCATCTTGCGTTACTTAAGAAGCGATATATTGAACCACATCTGGCTCACCGATACGTATCCCGAGCACCTAACTTAGTTAATTACCTAAACAACGCGCATTTAGCGGGAATAGTTCAGAATGATGCGTCATTATACCGAACATGTCCTCACTGAAATTGAATAAGTCGATTTTATATCCAACAGTCTATGTGTATTGTGCATTCCACTCCACGAACATACATGAACTTGGATCAGGATGCTTCAGCCTCAGGCGCAATTACTTTCATCCTGAATGGAACCATGATCACAATAAGTAGCTCATATGGATGAGAATAGTTCCGTTCTACGCTAAGTCATTAAGATTAGCTTATTTCTTTGTGTCGATAATGTACACTAAGTAACTGCAATATAATGGTCATCATTCTAAATATATTGGGCAGTTGATTGTGCCGCGCAGCGATTTTCCTTTCTAGTGAAGGGTAAGCCATGAATCTTCGCGATATCACTAATCATAAAGATCATAAAGCATAAATCCAAGGCCTCCAGTAAATTATACTTGATCTTATTTAAGAGCCTATTAAGACTTATGATGAATATGCCTCGTGTATCAGTCAAAAGGTAATCATCCTTTTACGCTGCCATGCATACAAATTCTTCAAGCCTCCGTGTATAAAACATTCAGCGCAATTTCACGCGTGCCCTGTCAACAGATGAATGGAAAAAGCCTTCCTACCATACAATTTCAGTGCATCAGCAAATTGCTGGATTACTTCCAGAGAATAACACTGAGAATATATATAAATGATGTTCTTAAAACGGTCAAAGAGGTACGGTCGCTTTCACTGCGATCATGCCGGCTTGCACACACGTTCAAGGTCAATAATTACATGTATTTGACAGCCTAGATCAATTTTGCCAGAACATCCTCCGCGCACAACATAATCAAGGTCTGCCCAAGCAGGGCATCCTGACTCTAATGCGAGTAACGGTTTTCCTCGTAGTAGCCTTCAAGTTTTATCAGGAATCGGCTACAGGAGCGTTAAGCTATATGCAATAGGACAATTGCTACGCATATGATTAGTAATTACCCGCAAATAGCATCAATGGATGTCACTTTATTGCGTAGCAATTTTCAAGAACAACTTTAAACAAATGATTAGTGCTGCTAAGGATTATAGGATCTGTCTAATTCGATAAGGATAAATAGCTCAATCGCGTCGAGCTCGATCTAACCCGTTCGATCCAAGCATATATGCCTTAAAGTTAAATATATCATTCAGTGCTATTTGCGCAGCCTTGTCATAAAGAAAGAGGTGATGAGGTTGGCTTCGAATATTGCAATGCCAGCACAAATTATTTACATATTCACAGTAAAACGATTCACCATTGAAATGTGTACATATAGTTAGCAGCCATACGCGTTATTTTGCTAGAAACGTTTCCGCCAAGTTTTGATTCTTGCTTTTACGGGAAGATTAGAAACGTAAACGGCTGCAATTCGACAGATCAGGCGGCGAAAAACATGTAAATCCTACCAACACATGTAAATCCTATATTTTCATCGAATGTATATGAAAAATGTAGCGTCTTGTTCCTTTCAAATGTAAGTTCTCGTTTCCTGTATCTCCCATAAATTTTAGCGATAATCAGTACTTCTCGGTGATAATCTTACAAAGCATGCCGTATTCTAGGACAATGACTCAAATATGATCCAAAGATTGCAATTCTACTCCTTCTTTACACAGCGTCGCTTTATAATTCGTTTAGTCGAACTAGGCCGAGTGCTTTTTCCAGTACACACATTAAGCGTGTTGGCATGTCTGATGCTATCTGGGCTTGACCTTAATTTACTAGGAAGTAATCATATTGCTTCTAGCGGTCAAAATGTGTGTATATCAAGGATGAGGCTTCGCCATACAAGAAAGTCAAGATGATCTGAGCCTGATCATTCAATTATCGCAACACGCGACATATTTTAAAACACAAATGGTGGAGCATATTATTCCATTCTTGCAGAAGATCAGTCGCTACGGACCCAGGCTTTTATTGACTATCGGTGCCACCAAGTGTAGCCGGTCGACCACAATACATTTCCAGAGAGAGTATTAAGTTTGATGTTAAGATCAAAAACTCCCTACTTTTTTTTCTAATCTCAGGAAAAAATGGTGCATCAATTACCTCAAAGATTTTGACTTAAACCCTTGTCAAATAGTTAAAAAATATGACGTCTTGAATAGGTTAGTTGCTCGAATTACCAACGCTTTACAATATGTGATTCTGCAAGATAAAAGACTTTTAAGGCCTGATTTAAGGAACAAAGATAATAAGACTTTCGTTAGAATTCAGCGCTTATGACTAAAAAAGGCTTTCCGCTTCTTGTGCTCAACGGGCGGCTAAGCAAGGCAAGTGTCACTTATTTATTTTAATAAGAGATACAATATGTGTCACTTACAAATTTGGATGCGAGATATGGTATATAAACTTTAACCCCCAACAGGGATAAAATATGATACTTATCTTTGAGGATGGTAGTCGGGCGTCAGCCCTCAGCTAACGGTATAAGTACAACCCTGACATGTACGACGTTATATGATATAGGGTACACGT
Source organism: Hyaloperonospora brassicae (assembly GCA_947650285.1). NCBI lineage: Eukaryota > Oomycota > Peronosporomycetes > Peronosporales > Peronosporaceae > Hyaloperonospora > Hyaloperonospora brassicae. Next base: position 80,455 of record CANTFL010000550.1, on the reverse strand, counting down.
AATGTATCATAAAAAAGTTGAATGAGTGTTGGTTAGGATAAATAATTCTGAAATCATAGTAAAGTCGTTATAAAAGAAGGTATCTATTGTTAAAAAAGCTATACATATTTGTGATGATACGCTACTCGCTGTTAAAGGACCTGGCCGGTGTCGTCATCCAGTACAGTTCTTACGCCACGCGCAAGTAAGACACAATCATCTCCAGACGCTGCCACAATATAATTATACAGGGCAAGTACAGCGCTTTTTACGTAGAAGGTAATGACAGCCAAGGACAATGAGGTGCGACTGACAGGTTGGTCAAATTTAAATCTCGACACAAGCTGTTTATAATAGGGTATGCACATGAGAGCATGAGGCTGTGCTGTAGACCAGTGCGCATAAAATCTTTTTTGTGTAGCGTATGCTACAAAGACACTTGTTAGTGACCATGTCGGCATCTGGAATAGATAGTAGTCCACTAATTGGTAGGACGGTCTGAGGTCATTGCTACTTCCTGTATCTCTCTTATGTGATCTACAACTACAGATGAAGCGATTTAAAGACGCTTTTGTGACGTAGACAGTCGATTAAAGTCTTATTAGCTTTGCGATGAGACGTATATGGTAAAGAACGCTGACGTTGCTACTTGATGCATAAACAAAGACAAAAGAAACAAAAAGATTATCTGTACTAGATTGATATAGTGTAAAATGTAATTATGGTATCGCATTCTATTTGCTGCTATTGTTATTATATAAAAATATAGAATCGTGGTGCTTTGTTGCGTAATTAGCATTGTACGCCATAATTATTTTTGATCGAGCTCATTCTCGGTGAGCAACGCACATTCGTTCCATATTATATCGATACTACGCGACGCAATCGTTTGGTGCTTGGATAGAATTTTAGCACATGCTTCTGCACAATATTCGACTCAATCCATTTTTTTAAAATATATGCTTCTCATAGAGTTTGTATTTGTTCACCAAAATCACATTAATGAAGGCAAAACTGTTTATATAGACTTATACCTGCTTTTTAAATGTATCATACCTCTATACAAGCATTGCGCAAGTGAACTATTTGTAACACACCGTCAAATAGCGATTTGCCGCAATCTATTTTCTATTTATTCTTGACACATGAAACTATGCACACATTCAGAAATATTTTACTTTGTAAATATATGGACAGTAGCTAATGTCGTCAATAAGGTTTCTATATCAATTTAGATTGTTATAAATTGATCTTCCGAGCACTTATTGATCCAAATTACAGCCCCTTGGATCTGGATAGTCCTTTTATTATCTTTTGCTGATATATGACGTTATCACTAATTGAATCGCTGCACAACTTTATTCACGTGTTAGCCTTCGTTACAATCGCGTAATCGGTACGTTGCAGCGAAAATAAATTCTATCAGGCGCTTGTAAATAAATTATATTGAGTCTAGAAAATTTAACAAACGCAGAAGAGAATATATATGCTGCACAATATTCGATCACACCTTGGTCGATGTGAATTATGCTAACATTAACTTTGCTGCATGTGCTATAATCAAAAACATCTGTGGTCATAAAAAGTATATAAACAATTTGAGTCGAAAAACATGACTTGCAGGTTTATTCTTTCGTTTCCTGACCTCTTAATGCGCGCTCATTCTTCTAGTATTCACATATAATATTATAGACGTCAGAACACGCTTTGAATGTGTTTATCTACACAAAAAAATTCGGTCGAGAATCTAATGCCCGCTAAGATATTTATCTTCATTTGCATGTTACTCTTCCTACATCTCATCAAGTGCGACGCCAGCTCGCTCTTCATACCTGCCTCATTTGTCAATTCTTCAGATTCTCTCTTCGCGTGGCTGTGGGCGGCTATCCTAAGAATTGCTGCTGGTAGGTTAGACGCTCCATGAACGATTCCACCTTCTACATTGCATCCACAGTCGATACGCTATACTAGAGGGATCGAGAATGTAGTCGCAAAAGTAGGTACGATCGTACTTGATTCAAAGCTAAAGCAGCAGCGAGATGCATGGGGTGGAAGGCCTGAGCAGATTCACAGATATAGCATGAACGGATCATGAAGCAAACGTTTCGCGACCGTTGAGTAATGATATATTCGATTCTTTGAACGTCTTGATGTAGATTAGCCGAACAAGGAGTCTATTCTTGGTGTTAACGAATAAACTTTTCAGAAGGACAAATGTCCCTTTAGACACCCGGCCGAAGACATGTCAGTTTAGGTCTAGCAATTTGCAGATTTATGTAGCATCTATATAATATTCATACATATCTCAAATAAGTAAAGTTTTATTATTATTAGGAAGAATACCTCGCATATGCATGTGGCTGATATATGGATAATTAAAACAATAATTTAATTACAGAGGGACCAACTTTGCCGGAATGATTGATGGTATGAAACACATTCTACTTCGCACTTGACAATTATATGACACTAAGAACTTATGCTAACGTTGTTCGTAAGAAAGACGTCGAAACGCTGTCGCGAAGTGATAGCCCTTCTCTGATATGTCCGATTAGCTAATACTGCAAAATCATTCATTAGGTGTTAGCTATATTATATGACAAACCCCTATTGGTCCACCATATCATACTATAGGACATTTGATTTTTTATTCGTCATGTTCATTACCATATATATATATACAACGTGGTTGCTTCACTTTAATGGACAACCGTTGCATAGCATATGATGTATATACGCTTTTACTCTAATCAGTCTAGCCTCGTCGAATGGTTGCATGCTGTACACCATTCTTTACTTTGGCATGTAAGCCGCCTCATATATTGTGCATCATTCGTGCAGCCTCGTTCGGATATCGAGTGGTCTCGTGTCATGCTTACCTTGCTTCCTGTACGTGTCGTATTATCCACTTATATTATTGATGTGCTGAGACTGACGGAATATGAACGATGTAGCGTCGATATTATTTGATCCAGACTGAGAAAATTCTATACTAGCTTCCGTAGACTCGTCATTATATAATCAGTGCGTGCATCTAGTGGCAGTACCATTTAGCCTCACGAAATGCGTAGCTAGAAATACACACGCGCGTCTTACGTACATGATTTAAGGCAAGGTTTGTACTATATCATCCGATATGTCTACCTCGGTCTGGTGATAAACATAACGATCGTCACTCTTTGAAACCCGAAAGTTTTTGGACCAGGTCCTGTTGCTTGAAGACGACACACATTTCGTGCAGAACAAAGAGCAAAAGAGCTGTCTGTTAGGAGACGTTGCACTCGCAAGATATCGATCGGTGCCAAAACCAGAGGAGCTGCGCTGGTGTCGACTATCGATCATGTATATATAAGTAAATAATAACTGTGCGGTTTTCTATTAGGCTGTATGAAGAACACATAAGCATTGTAAAAAGCGCGAACCTTGTACTTTTCTGTGTGAGCCCTTCTCCATTCTCGCTCAACACATGATTAGATGCTTAGTCCACCTCAAGAAATTCTTGAGCGCTGCATTATACGGTACTATCTGCTCACGAATATGCCCGGCATCGCTTGATCCATAAGACAATAATGCACACCTGACATAGTGGCCACCACCTTTTTGAATCATTTGGTCTCATGACCCTCTTTATCTCCTTTAAGCACTAGGTGGGCCTGTATGATAACTGTATACGCCGGGGAAGTGATAAACTAGTCCAAAGGCGATTCTGACAGTCATCCGTGTGGTCGGTGTTCGTACGTTTCGTATAATTAATTTAAGTTGGTCATTTCGGCCAGCAGTCGTTCGCATTTGTACATCCCATTAGAATTTACTCCTTAGTCTTGGGATGATGACATGCGTCTGTGATAGGCTGATAAGTTTAGGCCACCTGGCTTCATTTACAAAATTCCGCAAATAAGTCTTTAGAAAGAGGAATTCGGAAACCAAATCTGATTGGTACCGGCGTACACAAAGTAAATTTGGAGACCAGATCTAGGAGCTAGATATGATCTAGTATAATGCAAAGGATAGATCTGAGAGCTGTCGTTCGATTCATTGTATTGCAAAGATGAGATGTGGGAGATAGTGGTCGGCACAGAGTAGTACTGAGACCAGTGTGAGATAGGGGTGTAGTAGGGCTAGCTTATCTTACGATTCAGAGAAGGCCGAAAGGATTAAAAAGCCTTTAATTCCACGAAATTTACTGAACGGCTTTCATTCCACCAAGTCTTGTAAGACTAAGTAGCTTTTAACTCAGGGTGTAGCGGATCTGTATTCGCTTCTTGCACGAGTAAGTCTTCCTGATCAACGAGAAATTTAGTTTTATAAGAACGACTCAACGAGTCAACAAGCTAAAGCTGAGAGTTCTTGATCCAAGGACCAAACGATTTAGTGAAATTAACAGCACAGAGTGCTCGAAGTCGGCGCCTTGACAAGACCAGACTTATTCTTTATATGACCTGAGATATTCTAACAAGGTACGCGTCTCTAATAGACTAAATGAGGAACTGGACTAGATTTTGAGTGTGTCAAAGGAGACCTCAGCCAAAACGTGCCTAACCTAGATACTATTGTTCTGAATTAGCTCCCTTTAAAAAATATTGTATCCGGTGGCTGACACACGCCATCCCTCACAACTAATAAGGTTCTAATATTACTTTTAATGGGATATCATCCCTGATGAAAATCTCCATATGTTATATCGTTTATCAAGAAATGAGTAATACCGTAACACAGAGAGTCACTCAAGCTCGTACAGCTGTTAATCCTTGTTCAAAAGACCTGTAAACTAATATATAACACGGCCCGTTGACCTCAAAAATAAATGCCTTTATGGTGCATTTCATTTCTAGCAATCGGAGCGCAATATTGAGAACGCAGGATGCGCTCGAAGTAAAAAAAGAGATATGTTTCTATTTACGTCTCATTAATATACACCCTATCCTAAATATATCTCATCTAGACCTAATAGTTCCAATATAGCAATACTGGCGAATATCACGGGACGGATTTTACATTTTCAACTGAAAGACTACCTGTCCCCAAGCCTATCCCCAACTACACAAAGACATATAATCAATTATTTTTGGGTCGTTGTTTGTGCTTGTATTGACAGATGGCAAAACGACAGCGGTACATAGCCTTGCGTCTTGCGATCAATACAAACATATATGTACAGATCTATATATGAATATGTATATGTAAAGGCTCCCCCACACATCAGTGCTAAACGTTACGTCTTAGCATTTGGAAACAACCACCAAGAAATACGCGCTAAACCACGGCACTGACGTGAGACAAGTTCGATCCAAGGTGCTGCACTGACGTAAGACAAGTACGATCCAAGGGTCTACACTAACGCAATACAGGCTATATACAAGGTGCAGCACTGACTATATACAGGTCCGAGCTAAATACGTGCTGCAAAGCTTATTGTATACCTTCATTCGATCCTATCTCGACTTATATATCTACTGGATTCAGATTTCTGGATGGATATTCGTCAACGAGACAAAGACAGCTCAAATACGTATCGGCAGCAGTCCGAGATTGATGGAAACTTGCATCCTGACGTGTCGGATGTATGTAGAAAGTCGATACTATGTGTGGCCACTACTGGAGCGAAGTACAGATGCAATTCTGAAGGGCACGACAGAAACCTAAGTCTGAGTCAAAATTCATTGGACGTTGCTCATGGTAATGACAGCTATTTCGAGCATAACTATTTGGAGAGTGAAGTGCAGTACTTTATAGACACGCGTGATCCGGACCTCGCGTCATGTTGTTGCTGCAGCTCACTGAGTGCGTTCCGTAGTGCCTTCGTCTGCCAAATCTCGAGCTATTAGTATCCATATACGCTCGAGGCTGGACAATTCATTCGACGAATAAGTGACTCTGAAATATTTATTTACATGCGCCGAGTATCCGTTAGATATTCGTAAAGAGCTGCGGTAACAACCGTGGATTCGTTACCTTAGCATCTGCTGGTTGTAGACGTATTCGCCAGTCCACTGCATACCATTGACCCCGGAGCGCTTAAGTATATAAATATATTTAAATAACAGGGTCGCCTACGTACCTTTGCAACCTAGCACTCTTCATGACGTAGGCTTATCAGCATCTTGAGAGCGTCGGCGTATCCACACTGATTATCCAGTCGTCCTGTCAGTCACGATACAGATATGCCCAACATTAGATCGCAGCTGCATACTGTCATCGTTTGTAGTGACATGCGCGTCGAAAACATAATCACAATACTGTCATGCTGAGCAAAACAGTCTGTCACTTTCCTTTAATTCTTGTCTTGCGAGCTCCTTTAGATCCTAGCGTTGTCCACTGACCCCTGTACACCAACGACGTAGGTGACCACTAGTATGCAAACCCAATACCATTTACATCTTTGGTAAAATGATCACGACATTTAACCGTGGTGTTGTGACGCAGGATGTAAATATACGAATGCGTGACAGAAATGACTGTTAAGTTATTCATATCTACCTAACGGTCGAGAATGAGTATCGTCGAGGATCGATAATTGACCGTTCGCGACCCGCGATCAAGGGCTTGGATCACCAAATTACAAGGGCTTGGATCGCCAAATTACAAGGACCGGATCGCTCAACGGGTGAGCATCAACCGGAGTACTGGATCGCTAACGGCAATGGAAGATAGGTGAATATGGAATCAAGCTGGAGGAGTGTATCGCCAAAATCATCAAACATGCGAGGTCTCAGAAATGACTGCGACCCGACGGTAGATGCTCGATCAGAGACTCGAAAGATTGATCACGACCCACACTGGGTGTGTAATGCTTAATTGTGTGGACACATAATTGGTGTGGATCACATACCGCGATCCACTACCCCGCGATCCACTGCACCGCGATCCACTGCACCGCGATCCACTGCACCGCGATCCCACTATGGAGCGATCCACTAGGGAGCGGTTCGAGGTGGATCACATAATTGGTGTGGATCACATACCGCGATCCACTACCTAGCGAACCACTACCTAGCGATCCGCTGCCCGCGATCCACTACGGAATGTATGCTGTGGACCGCATGAGGTAAGAGATGAATGACATAGACAGGCGATACGCAACAGTGATCTAGCGAACAGATAGGCATAGTCATAGGTTTTGTATTTGGTTGGTTGACATTAAGCAGAATTGAATTTGCAACGAAAGACACGCGTCGACTTCTCCCGGGCAGGATCTTTGGCCTCCCGTTAAAAAGAGAGATACCCACGTCTCAGCGAACTTCGCCCTTGGATTGTTTGGCCAGGCGGAAAGTCAATTCTCACACCCCTATCAACTGCGGTAGGACGCAATGAACCTTACGGTTCAGATTCAAGATCGCGAGACGGCTCAACTGGTCAGAAGGCTCGCGTATCAAGCATCACCCCTGACAAAGACGACTCTAGGAAAGAGACCAAGTTACAAGCGATCGAGTGAAGAATTTCCACGCGATCCGCACCTACGTTTGACCGGGTGAAGCATTTTCACCCGATCAACACCTATCCCTAAGACGGTCAAGTTCAGCATCAGCTCAAGTCCACCAAGAAGAACGCAACCCGCCCCACCGACGGGTACACAAGGTGAGCAAGAACATACAGAACACGGAATCGGGGTACCCCTTCCGTTAGTCGGTCGTCCGGGCGCCAGTGGATAGTCGGGATCACAAGAAAATTGTGATCACCACTCCACTACAATGGTGCGCGTGACCGGGGCTTCTTGTGACTCGGGATTTCACCGTGCGTTCCTGATCGAAGAAGGCAAGATCAAGACTGAACCTGGGACAGAAGCGCCAGCGGCAGAAGGATCGTCGCATACGGGTGAAGAAGAAGGATCCCCAGATCGTCAAAGTTTTGGGAGGGGCTTTGACGACAAAAAATGAAAAGAGGAAGATCGTTCGCACGATCTGGAAGTAAAGCCCCAACTCCCTCCTGAAGCCCCTTCGGGGGCCGCCGCGGATCGCACTACAAAGCGCGATCGTCAAACCAAAGTCTTAAGGGAATCCCCGAACGATTTTCATTTATATTAGATAAATTATTAGTGACGATGAAGAGAGAGACAATATATTCGGAAGACTTTAGGAAGCTGGCTGAGGCGAAACAAGATCGAGATGCTTACAAGAACAAGCCATCCGGATGCTAGGTCAAGACGGAGACGATAGATCAAGGCTCAAAGTCAGTGGATCGCGAAGTAAAGTTTAAAGATTGGCGATTCGACGATTTCAGCCGAGACTATCGCTTGAAGGAGCTGAAGAAGATACTGTCGAGCGATCCAGTACTCAAGACGATCAAGCTCAACCTGACCGTATTGCTACGCGAACCGATAACAGCGCCCAAACCAACTCCCAACGTGTTGGAGGCGCTCCGACGTCTAATCAATCTGCTAACGGAGGCGAAGTTTACGAATGAGAGGTTCAACGCACAAACTCTACTAGAATGCAACCACTATCGAGTGATCGCTGCCAGACAGTCGCTGTTTAAGACGTTGAGTCCGCTTCTAGGCATACGCGACCCCAGAGACAATCCTACCCCGCCGATCGGCATCTCGGATCAACCGATTACGCCGCGGATCACGATGGATCAAGTTTTCACGCCGATCAATCATTTTACCAAGGAAGAACACACTGGATCGTCCCGATTAGCTACAACGGAATCGGAAGAGGACTCGAACGATTCGTTCGAGATCCAACGGATGTCTCTAGGACCAAAGAGCGCGGATCTGTTGCGGAATACATTTGAACGGAATGAGGCTGAAGCGCAAGCGGGAAGGCCATCGGCAGCGCAAATTATGAACATGGTGGAGTCAGAACAAATGAATTCCTATTTTCGAGCAGTCATGAAGAAGTAAGAGCTAGAAACAAGCTCACATGAACGCTGGACGATCGGTTAACTGCCATCCCGAACCGGAGATCTATATGCTGGACATTGACATGGAATCAGTTGGATCGTGTCTTAATAAATCGCATGAATATAGTCATGAGCATCGGGAGCAAGGAGGCAATAGATTTCCGCAGATGGTGACGGTAGAAGCGGCAGAGATTGGCGGATTCTCTAACCAAAGGATTCGAATGTCTGCCATGGCCGAACTGAAAGCCATCTCCGGCCAAGAGAAGAACGAAGAATGGGACAGGAACTGGATCAGTAAATTGAAGTCGGCGTTACTACGCGATCAAGCGCCATACGCGGAGAAGTGCTAAGTGTTCAGCTATCATCTTAAGGGACCGGCGCGTGATTGGTATAACCAGCTCAGTCGCTCAACGAGGACTTCGTGGAAGACACTCCTGGAAGGCTTCATGGCCAAATACGGAGGAAAGAATAGTGTTTCATTTGGGATACTCTACTACCATGAGCGAAAGCGATCGAGCGAGACTCCATTGGAGTACTTGTACTGTCTGAATGTGGCCGCGATCCGGGCAAAGATCCGATACGATATAATTCGCCCGCCACTCGCAAGGAACATGTGAATCATTAATTTGGTACCCTGGACGATCGCGATCTGGCTAGAATGCTAACGATGGTACGCCTTGGAGCTGTAGATGATATGAAGGAAACGCTGCAAGAACGGAAGAACATATGAGTTCGAGAAGTTCACGCCTCTATGGGGTCGATCAAATTTCGACAGCGTGTTGCACCACAGGCGGTCCAAGTGCCAGAAAAACCAGCGCGAGCGGTGAGAGCGATCCAAGTGGAAAGATAGAGCAGTGGATCAGATATAGACTCTTGCGGATCGGAATCCGACTCGGATCGACGCAACGGGTAAATGGCCACGGCTACGGAACGCGCTCAGAAGCCGGATCGACACAATGGGTAAATGGAGACAGCTGCGGATTGCGCTCAGAACCCGGGAAACCCCCTCGTTCGAAGTAATCAACTCGACCGCGATCCGCCCTACGATCGGGGAAAGCCTCAAACAGTGTGTACGCACTATGGGTTAAAGGGACATGACGATCGCGGATGTTGGAAGAGACTTACGTGTTAGAAGTGAGGAAGTAAGGGTCATCCTGCGAACAAGTGATACTACGTGTGTTCAGTATGCAAGGAAGTACAAGAGGATGAAAAGTGCCCGACGGAACAGTTTTACAACACGTTCAGTCAGTGGTGTGTGCCTTCTAAGCATGCAGGGGTGTTGCCGGAACAAGCCAAGAATATGCTAAATTAGGACGCTAGCCAGGATGGAACCTGGTACTAGCCGAGCGTTCTAGGCTCTGCGTATATGCATTTGTGCAGAGGAAGTGGGTCGACGGAGGCGAGGACAAGCAGGATGATCGGCAAAATACATGTGATTTTTCCAACGGTCTGCGTTCCATGTCGAGTCTAAGAAGACATGATGAGTACACCCGATCGCCCACAAGGATGGAACTTGTCTCAGCGCCGAATGAGTCAAGGGGATAACGGAAATAACTTACACCTGAAAAATGATTCAAGCAAGCTTAAGTGGTTGGAAATATTAACAACGAAAAGGTCACTATGCTACTGGGATTAGGAGCTGAGATCTCGATCGTAGACACCGCCTTTGCTCGTAAGGTAGGATGTGTCTATGACGAGAATCAGAAACAAGAGTGTGTGGGGATTGGTAAAAACACGTACATGACCGAAGGACGTACCAAGATCAATATCACCCTCAATGGATCGCTGGTATACTATTTTGATGTGTGGGTGGGTGATCAAGTCGGTCAAGAGGTCATCCTGGGTATGAACTTCATGGTACCCGCAGGTATACGTCTGGAGTTGGCTGAAGGGACGCTGGTATTACCAGATGAAGTGAGGATTCATCTAGAAGGTTGCAGACCTCTGTACGGATAATACATGCAGCCGATCGTGACCCCAGAACAGCACTTGTTGCTGCCGGTCGGTAGATCGGCGGAGATATAGATCGGCAACGTCCAGTCTAACTCCAAGTTTTGGGTGAGGCGATATCCTACGTGGGTTTCCACCGTAACCACTGGGATAGGTCGGATCAAGTTTTGCAGCTGACAAATCTCAGTGATAAGGTAGTTTCTCTCGGCCGCGGACCGACCTTAGGCTGAATTATGGCTGCCGACATGGTGCCTCGATACCCAGGCTATGTCTCGGTTGGATCCCGACGGTACAACGAGTGTCAGACACTAGCCTTAAAAAGTTACGACTGAAAGAGAGTAAGAAGTGCCGCCCGCATACGCGGGACCGCTGGTACACCACCCGACTTACCCCACACCAAAGAAGGTTTTAAGTCGGCCTACGAGGAATAGTGTATCGAAGGTCAGCACGACCCGAGACGAGAAAGTGGTTCCACGTGTGGACCCACTGCCACGCATTTTAAACACGATCGAGGAGAAGAGCGGAAGCGTTCGAGCACCCAGGAGGCCAATGGAAGAGGTCACGATGAATAAAGACATGGATACCGATCGATCGCATGACAAATCGCATGACGCGATCGACGATCGACAAGTTGATCACCGACCTACAAGTGTCATTCCCGTGGTTCATACGATTCACGAACGCACGACGAACGATGAAGCAGGGGATCAGTCGAAGAATAAGGCCGGATCTTTACCAGGTTTGACGACCGATGAAGAGCTTGGTCCGGATAATGACCGGATCGCAGGAAAATTGGACGTCGCTACCTATTGTCATGTAAGTGGGGAGTCGTATGCGGAGGATGTGGATCAGCACATGGCGGTACTGCTCGACATTGTTTTTCCCACTGCCGAAGTTGGGATCGACGATATTCAGGTAGGCGATTCAGGTGTACCGCTGACTGATGACCAAGAACGATTGCGACAATGGATCTGGATAAAAAAACACCTTCTTATTGGTAAAGGAAACGCACTCCCTCCAGCCGCACGAGGGGAGATATGCGATATTGACGTGTGAGGAGCGAGCCCGATCGCGCGACGTGTACGGCCAGTAGCACCAAGTTCTTCGAAAAATTAGCAGAATTGATTAAAGGACTGCTATCGGCCAAGATTAATCGACCTTCCACATCACATTGGTCTTGGCGATCGTCGTTGTCATCAAGAAGAATGGCGAGGACATTCGATTGTGCATCGAATATCGGCGGGTTAATCAGTTGACAAGGCTTATGGTGTACCCAATGCCATCGATCAATGAACCTTTACAAGACATGGACAAAGCGATGTGGTACTGCTCACTGCACATGGCAAGCGGATTTTGGGTGGTGGAGATGACGAAGAGGCAAGAATAATTTCGGCATTCATCACGCCGTCAGGCATGTTTGAATGGATACGGATTTCGTTTAAATTGAAAAACGCTCCACAAATTTATCAACGCCTGACCGACAATGCATTGTATGGATATATGGGAATCGGCGCTGATCCGGACACCTCCTTTACGGAATCGTCCAAACGGATCGACGTGTTTACTGAAGGAGAGCCGGAAACCAGTCAGACACCATCTGGGCTAGGTCAAAGACCGTACATCAAATACATACTGATTCCAGCTACATCGTGGGCCTATTTGTACGAAAGAGTGGATAGATTGCTACGTGCATGCGACAAGTGATCTCTGTCGATCAGCCTGACCAAAAGTTTTTAAAAAAGACGCAAAGCGGAATATCTCGGTCAACAAGTATCACTCGCTGGGCTGGAAGCACACCCGAAGGATCTCGGATCGCTGGTCAACATTCCGTTACCTCGACCGCTGCGGTCGATGCAGTCGTTTTCGGGGAGTTTGAATGACTAAAGCCGATTCATTGAAGACTTTGCGATATATGCATCAGTGCTATACGAATTACGCGAAGCCGACTTCCACGAGATCCGACGTATGAATGAGGCGGAATCAGCAACACGGAATGAAAAGAGAGCTGACGATAGGAAGTGTCGTGGTGATCACGATCCAAACAGTAACGGTGCTACAGGGGGAGAATTAAAGTTTTACGGTGTTGCAAGGGGCGATCCGAACCGTAACAGTGTTACAGGGTGCGTTATAACGTTTTCCAGTGTTGGAGGGGGCGATCCTACCTGCACGGACATAAATTGATGGTAGAAGGCGATAATTTCGCTCACTATGTTGAAGGATAAGATCGCTAAGATTCCAATTATAAACAATTTGATCCGGGTCGCCCTCCAGTGATCGTGGTCTATGCTAGCAAATGGGCAGTATGTGCAGCTTTGCTACAAGAACACGATGGAGTATACTGGCCTGTAACAATCATTATCAGAACGCTAACACCTAACGAGATTATCTATGGAATGGTAACGAAAGCCGTTTTAGCTATGCTGCGCATCCTGGACATCGGCTACACTTTGTTGGTTGCACGAGAGATCAAGGTACTCACACGTCATTCAACGTTGGCCTGGCTAGTACAAACTTCAGGCCTTAATGGGAGGCTGGGGAGATGGGCAGAGTTGCTATCAAATTTGACGCTGGAGATCAAGAAGTGTGAAAAGGGAGAAGAAAAATTACATGGTACGCTTGCAGCCAGCACTACCCCGCGCAAAGAGGCTGACGAGATGTTGATTGCGATCGCCTTGAGGAAGCAGCCGAAACATACCATAAGTATGCCACCACCAACGGTGGAGGAAGTTGACATTCTTTTAGTGGTTACTTTCGATGGATCGGCCCGAACCAAACAAAAAGGCGGGCGTAAAGTGCAATATTGTGGAAACTCCCAGAATGAAAGATCGTGAATGTCGCAGCCGAAAACGGAAAATACCCGACAGTAAACGAAGCCGAATATTGTGGCCTGATACTAGGTTTTGATCTTCTGGATGATCAGGCGCGGGGGCGCATCATCATATGTGGCGATTCTAACTTGGTGATTCGGCAGATGCGCGAATAAATCGACTGCAAGGCGCTTGGATTACAGTTGATACGTCACAAAGATATGGGGAAACTCCGATCGTCGCCGGTCCACTAATTTTTCAAGATGAAGAGGGACTGGAATAAGACTGTTGATCAACTGGCAAGCAACTCTTTACAAAAAGAGAAGGTCACGATGCCTTTATCCGATCAAGATCGTTAAAATTTACATTCATTGAACCGGTTGGACGAGTTATTGACACCCAAAAATGTTGATCGGGTCGCGAAAACATTTGCCGTTACTAGATCAGCCGTGAGGAGACGACGATCATATAAAGTGGTGCAAGAGGAAGTCGTTCAGAGGTTCATAATCGAGAGATTTAAGCAAGCACAGGATAAAGAGAGTTAAATCGCCGACTTGAGGGAATTTCTGATCGGAGACAAAACGAAGTTGAGTATTGAAGAAGCAAAGGTATGTGCTCGGATCTCGTTCGATTATGAAGTTGACGAAAGCGGACTATTGATTTTCTGCCCGCGATCGACGGAAGATCCAAATAGCCTCGTGGAATTGATTCGTTTGGTGGTATTGGAACTACTGCAGCAAGATTTCCTGCATCATTATCATACAAGTCTGGAGGGCGGACAATAACGTATCGGCAGAGCATATCACCGAATCCGGTCCAAGTTCCACTTGAGAGGGCTCTATCGGAGTGTCCATCATTCTGTGGAAGAATGTGTTAATTGCACGACGGGAAAATGTATACATATCCTGCGCGGCGAATCGCGGGGGAATGTCTAAGCCACTTATCCGTTTCAGATAATTTCTATAAATCACATTCCATCGTTACCGCGATCTTTCAAGGGAAATACTGAGTTGTTGCTGTGGGTAGATATGTTCTAAGGGTACGTGATCGCCAAGGCGAGTCCATCCAGAACTGCGCAAACGATCGCTGAAAGTTACGAAGAGTGTGTGTTTTAAAGATTTGGAGCCAGTGAAGCGATCCGTCATCATCGAGAGCCAGGATTCATGTCCGATTTCTTACGAGCTTTCAACCGGATCGCGGGGCAGAAACAGCGTGCTAATATGGCATATCGACCCTAATCGAATTGAACATCACACATTATGGTGCAGACCCTGACGAAGGCGTTGAAGATATACATTACATATACGGATCAGAAGGTTTGGGACGAGTACGCAAGAAGGTTGACGTTCGCCATCAATATGGCACAGGATCGCGTACGAGGAGATACGCCATTCTACCTGATCCACGGTTGGGACTCACGATCGACGCTGGAAGCAAATTTGCCTTTGGGAAGCACCAAACGACGGGACCAAGATCCAAGAAGATGGCGTTATCATATGCAACGTCATTACCAGAGAGCGAGAGAAGCCGTTAACGATCGTATACGGATCGCAATCCAAGATCGGGCCGATCGACACAATACTGAAGACGGATCGCATGATATCGAAGTTGGATCGCAAGTGTGGCTCTATTTGGATCGAGTGAAAGACGGATACGCCCGAAAGCTGGCACATATGTGGCATGGGCCATTCTGGGTAAGGAAACTTTGCAGGAGACACGCAGTATGGTTGGAGCTCTCAAATACTCCATATCGATTATTCCCATTGGTACCTATATCCAAGATTAAGCGGGTGAAAAACTTCCCGGATCGGCCAAAAAACCTGTTAAACGTTGAGGAGGCGGAGCACTTCGATTTTGACGAATCCTAGCTGCCGGAAGATCGCTGGGAACGCACATTGGATGAAGATGAATTTGAAGTCGAGACGATATTGGATGTGCAATCCGGCTGACGGACCGGTTTTGGCAGAGTGCAGCGCCAGTATTTGGTGAGACGGAAGGGATCGGTCGATCCGACTTGGATAGATGAGGCCGACGTGAAATGTGGGGCCTTGCTGCAAGAGTTCGATCGCGATCGAGTCAGCAATAATCGCATCGAGTTGATGCAATCACGCGAAGCAGCGGTGGATGAATAACCGATGTGTCTAATCGGAAGTTGCCTGCAAGTAGGTTGCAGATGTGAATAAAGGGAAGGGTTTTGTGTGGCTATCCAGGGTATCCAAACGGATCGCAGTGGATATATATATATGAAAAGGAAAATGAGATGAATTTATGTGACGATCGACGAAGAAGAATTGATGTAAGCTCTTTGATAAATGGAGGTAGCTTTGCCGATCGATACTGAAAAAGAGATAATTAAAGGCTTTTGAGCGCGTGATAGATCAAGTGAAGTGGTCGGTGTTGTAGAGACCGTTGCATGAGGATGCCTATCACGAGATAGCTGATCTAGTTCATATAAGGTCCACCCATCAGTTAGACGCGATCACGGTCGAGGGTTGTAAGAAACAAATATGATCCAGAAAATAAGGCCAAAAGATTTGCGGCGATGACTACCGAAGACATTTCGAAACGAAGAAGAAGGTAAGTCACTGGCGGATATGTATTTGATCGGACCTATGAGGGAAGCGGTCAAGCGCAACACCGATCCAAGCAACCAGTTTGCAAGTCGAATGTCATCAATGACAGCATTTCTGATGAGGCTAGTCAGGTTCATAGACAGTTCACCCATCACCACGACGTGATCATGGTTGAGGATTGTGGGGTCAAGGATGGTGAAGCAGACAGGTTAAAAGATTTGTGGCGATATTAACCGACGACGTTTTGGAAGGAAGGAGACGGTAAAGTCACTGGCGGTGATCTAATTGGTCCGAACCTATGAGGGAAGCGATCAAGCGCAACACCGTTCCAAGCAACTAGTTTGCGAGTCGAATGTCATCAGTGACAGCATTTCTGATGAGTCTGGTCGGGTTCATAGACAGTCCACCAATCATCCAGATGGGATCATGGTTTAAAATTGTGGGGCACAAGACCGGTCCAGCAATCAGCAAGACGAAAGCCCAACCGAAGATATGAGGTTGCAAAACCCGCTCAACAAGGACGATCGACGATCAACAAGAACGCCTATGGCGTCTACACGAAAATAAAGATCGTGGGTATCGATAAGATGAGGCATTACCAGTGAGATTGCACTACCGAAGAGGTCTGAAAGTCAATAGAGGTCAAGATTTAAGAGGACGCACAGCTAGGTCGATACCGTTTGTCGACTAACGGTGCAGGGGGCGACTGTGGTAAAGTGATCACGACATTTAACCGTGGTGTTGTGACGCAGGATGTAAATATACGAATGCGTGACAGAAATGACTGTTAAGTTATTCGGATGGATCTACCTAACGGTCGAGAATGAGTATCGTCGAGGATCGATAATTGACCGTTCGCGACCCGCGATCAAGGGCTTGGATCACCAAATTACAAGGGCTTGGATCGCCAAATTACAAGGACCGGATCGCTCAACGGGTGAGCATCAACCGGAGTACTGGATCGCTAACGGCAATGGAAGATAGGTGAATATGGAATCAAGCTGGAGGAGTGTATCGCCAAAATCATCAAACATGCGAGGTCTCAGAAATGACTGCGACCCGACGGTAGATGCTCGATCAGAGACTCGAAAGATTGATCACGACCCACACTGGGTGTGTAATGCTTAATTGTGTGGACACATAATTGGTGTGGATCACATACCGCGATCCACTACCCCGCGATCCACTGCACCGCGATCCACTGCACCGCGATCCACTGCACCGCGATCCCACTATGGAGCGATCCACTAGGGAGCGGTTCGAGGTGGATCACATAATTGGTGTGGATCACATACCGCGATCCACTACCTAGCGAACCACTACCTAGCGATCCGCTGCCCGCGATCCACTACGGAATGTATGCTGTGGACCGCATGAGGTAAGAGATGAATGACATAGACAGGCGATACGCAACAGTGATCTAGCGAACAGATAGGCATAGTCATAGGTTTTGTATTTGGTTGGTTGACATTAAGCAGAATTGAATTTGCAACGAAAGACACGCGTCGACTTCTCCCGGGCAGGATCTTTGGCCTCCCGTTAAAAAGAGAGATACCCACGTCTCAGCGAACTTCGCCCTTGGATTGTTTGGCCAGGCGGAAAGTCAATTCTCACACCCCTATCAACTGCGGTAGGACGCAATGAACCTTACGGTTCAGATTCAAGATCGCGAGACGGCTCAACTGGTCAGAAGGCTCGCGTATCAAGCATCACCCCTGACAAAGACGACTCTAGGAAAGAGACCAAGTTACAAGCGATCGAGTGAAGAATTTCCACGCGATCCGCACCTACGTTTGACCGGGTGAAGCATTTTCACCCGATCAACACCTATCCCTAAGACGGTCAAGTTCAGCATCAGCTCAAGTCCACCAAGAAGAACGCAACCCGCCCCACCGACGGGTACACAAGGTGAGCAAGAACATACAGAACACGGAATCGGGGTACCCCTTCCGTTAGTCGGTCGTCCGGGCGCCAGTGGAGAGTCGGGATCACAAGAAAATTGTGATCACCACTCTACCACACATCTTGTTCTGCCAGAAAGTGTGCTTAGTCACAGGACAGCTCGTCAACTTTTACATATCGCCCTGAAGTTGCAGAAGAAATAATTAGCTACTTTTCAGAGCCTCAATTTGTATGCCGTAGGCGGATCACGGTCCTACCTTATTCCGATGGTTTCGTTTACGTAGGTTCGCGTACATTCATAGGAATCCAGTTGCGGCTAGAGGTGACACATTGCATGTAAGGCTCTGCTTTATGAGCTCGTTCGCCTTCTCTTGAAACGGCGGGGATCCGGGCAGGGTCGTGGTTTCCTATAAGCTTGATTGTGTTCTTTGAGATTCTCTTAGCGTAGAGCTCGGTGTTATGTACCGCTGTCGTTTTGCCATCTGTCAAGACGAACACAAAGTACGAGCCAAAAATAACTGATTATATGTCTTTGTGTAGTTGGGGATAGACTTGGGACAGGTGGTCTTTCAGTTGGGGATGTTTTGCCCGTCCCGAATATCACGTCCGGTGACTGACACAAATCAGCTCCCATAAACAAATAAGAACAACCGATATTAATATCGAGAGGACATTCGCTGTGGTGTGCCCCACACAAACTAACCGCTCATTAGACGAAATTCAACCCCGTATCCGGTGTGGCCTTACACTGCGACCAGATCTAGAAGCCAGCTGCATTGGTCAAACGCCGGGCAAGAATTGGGTGGTCCTATGCGTGCGGCCACGATGTTTGCGATGCGGTTTTTCATTCCCCAAAGTGCTCCATCGACACGATGTGCAAGCTTTTCCCACTATTCATGTCCCTCGCGCCTTGCAATGGACCGCTGCAGAACCAACGCTAGTACCGACCGGTAATCACACCCAAGATGACGCTCTCTACAAGTCCGCTTATGCCCCGCATCCAAAGATCGACGAGTCTGACACGCCAAGAATCTTGGGACCACGCAACTCGGCGGGATCGGAGGACGACCACGTCCACCTGAACAGCGAGGAGAAAATTAGCTTGTCGACGCTGTTGGAATTAGCCGATATCAAGTCAATCCTGAGCAGGGTGCGAAAGATCTTCACCTCCGGACGCGGCATCCATCCGGCAGGCGCTCATATGGACTCCGGGGCGCTATTTGATTCAATCGTATACCTTAAACGGCTTGTGAAGCGCCATCCTACCCATAAACCCGGTGCTCACATTTGGCAATCAGAATTAATTCCCAAGGAAGCAAGAGATTCCGTTGCGACCTTGGTTCTAGCTCGTGACGTCTATGGTGTCAAGAATCTTGGCTTGTTGAGAGCGCTAGCCGTGAGAAACGACGACCTCGGAGAATTGATGCGTGATACGTGTCTGGATGCTCGCGTAAGCCCTGAGGAATTCTTCCATATGCTGCCCATCTCTGCGGATCTCCAATGGCGCGGCTTTGAAAAGCCGGCGAGGTATTCTGAGATCTGTCATAACCTCGAGCAGTGGCGCGCTTATGTGAGAATCGCCAACGACCGACAACGAAGGAGGGACTTGACAGAGGCTACTAAAGTACTTTTGCCCGTTCATGGACCCTTCAATTCTGCATCAATTTTTGTCGACAATCTGATGAAAGACGGCAAACCAAGAAACGTGGAGGCGTTTTTGGAATATCTCCGCGGGATAAAGGAGATGGAAGTCTTCGCAGAAGACGCAACTCTACTATTGCTGACGAACCACCCAGACGTGACTGAGAAGATGTTGCAGTCGTGGGCAAAGGCTGAGTTGGATCCTTTGGAAGCGCTTAGCAGGTTGCCTTGGGGAATGTTCAATCCACATCGCTACCGCGAGGGGACGTTAAAAATACCAGATATCGCCTTATGCAATTGGCTCGGACACTTCCTAAGGTATGTGACTCTGTACCGACGTGGTCATACTTTTGCGGACGAGAAAGTTGATCCGTGGCTTCGAAAGGTTCCGAGAACGAACGCGCGGGCGTATCTCATGATACTACAAGACCATCGGGACGAGGTTGGAGGATCTGGAGAACTTGCAAAAGGTTTGCTAGCTTTGCATGAGCCTACTGAAGAAGACTCGGCCGTTACGGATGAGATCCTGGCTAAGCTTCGTATGCAACACCCACCCTGGTCGACGGCCACGGTCGATCGTTTGCAAGCACTGTCAAATGCTTAGTTATGCTTCGTGTCTCGTAATACGCGCGTGGCTGGCCGATCTACGTGTGACATCGGCGTCTTCTACAAGCGTTTTGACAGAAGCTCCACCTGACTTCAGCAAATGGTGCACTCGCGTAAACACCGTACGATGACGCGCATGTTGCCACGGACTTGTAACCTGACCACAGTTGATTAGTCGATGCATATCCAGCCAAACCGTGCAACGTATATGCGCCATGGACCGGAATGTCTCCTTCGCGTTATCGAATAAGCATTTTTTAGTCACACCGCTTTGCGCTCTTCATTCAATCGTTATAGCGCTCGTGATACATGGTGAAGACCCAGGTGGCGTCGAGTAATTGCAATCTATCTGTAGAATGTCAGTCGATGACTAGGTGCACTGCACACCATGCATGTATGCTTTCACTGCAAATAGTAACTTCAATTGTTCGCTGCGTCCATTTTTTGACTTGGCTGCTTTCTCTATTACAGTGGGCTGCAGTCAAACATGAGGCTGCATGACGGCGTTTGGTACACACAAGACACAAGCCTTCTTTGCAAGCTGTCGCATATCTCTCTGTTCACAGCGCCTGAATATCTATTGCACGTACCACTTGTGACGCGATGAAATGCCGCTAGCATTTCTTTCGTGTTGCTATAATATATATTCCCCCGACACTATTGTTTCTTTTCTCTTTAGAAAAGTATCTTACGATAAATGTAATTGCGCAAACGACATCGACAAAAGTAGCATACTGACGCGACCTTGACGATGATTAGGTGCTTCGTGACGTTTTCGATGCGGTCGTCGGCGTAACAACCCTCTTCGTATGGACAATGGCAGCTACTGCGGCCAGGCGCCTTACGCATCGATTCCTATGAATCGGGCGCGCGTGAACCTGATCTTTGCTGCTGCTATGGGCCAGAAGAAGCGAATGTGTCGTAGAGGTTGTCCAAATGCTGGAAGTGCTGCCTATAAGAAAGAGTCATCTGATTTACATAGCAGCGTTGGCTTGCGTCATCGGTCAGACGCACTTGCTTACAAGCTCAGTAAACGAATGCGACGGGAAATGCGAGGTACGAAGATGACACTCTATTCAACGCGTGCTGACCGGGACGTTAGCTGCTGCGCCTATCGAGTGCTACTAATGACTGACAATATCGACATAATATTATATACGAACCACCAGCATCTATGCATATTGTTAGCTGGTATATTTCGTAAAAGATGCCCTGTACGTCGACATACATTGGGCGGGCTTCATGTCTAGCTAGACCATGTCATTTCTGCAGGTATGGAAGCGTTGTTGATACGTACGTTAAACACAGCGTGTCGTGTGATGTCATGTGGCTTTTACGGTATGCGGCTACCTTGCCAAACACTGGCCAAAGCTGCATGCTGCTTCCTTTTGCGCAAAGAGGTGCAACGATACGACAACTAGACATCTGTGTAAGCAGCTCATACGCTTGCTGGCGTGTGCGGATGTGAAGCATAACGGATTCCGGATACACCGGTTGCCAAATGCATTTGCATTGATTTTGACAGTGTTTTGTTCTCTTACGTTTACAAATGTCAAGCATGGACGGCAGTTGACGATACACTGAAAAAACATAGACTAATCAGTGATCTATGAATGGTTGCAGACGATTTTCGATTGAATGCAAGCTCTCGCGTTCCCTCGGACATCGGGTTTACTGCATCATATCGTTGCTGATATCGTACAAAGCAATAAACGCTATATCCAAATCCTCGACTGCGTAGTCGTTGAGGCTGAAGAATCGGTATAGATCCAAGGTGCCGAAGCAAATAATTAATTGTCGCATGTTAAGCAGGAGAAGATAGGCCTCACACTTGTCCATCAAATTTTGATCTGTTGCTGCATCACGTGGCCACCAAAGCGATAGCTCTTGGCCCGGGAGTAGTCCATTGCGTCGGGCATGTCGAGCATTTCAATTTTGATGTACGATCGTCGTCCAGATTGGCAATGAATCTCAATCTTGTCTGCAGGTGCACACCCATCGAGTACGTTCAGAACACGACCTGCGGAACCTGACACATGATGCACATGATGAGGCATAGGGTCGACGTTCACTCGATTAGATCCGCCACGCTTGAACAAAATTTCTAAATGTTATTGTGAGCACATATTAAACGATACGACTGTATAATTCAGGATCATTAAGGATAAAGCATTGTATCTACCAATCAAATAATCCGTGACTAAATCAATAAACCAACAATTTAACCTAACGACATGCGAAATTTAATAAACACTGCGAAAAGCACAACAACAACAACAACAACAACTACTACTACTACTACTACTTGCAATCCGGACTATTGATCAATAGTGCTGAAGCCATGGCGTTGGAGGAGTTGTGCATAACTATCAGCGGTAGTGAGAGCGGCAATGTACCGGCCTATACTTAATGCGTGTACGTCACTTGTTTACAGATCGTGGTCGTTCGAGTAAAATGCTAGTTGTTGAACATGCGAACGACGATGAGGTCATTATATACCGGTTCAGAACGTAAACAAATTTGCTGATATTTAAAAACGTCAAATAGTTCCACTAACAGGTTATTTATATTCCGGATCGGCAAAGCTATAGCTTCTACGACTTTTACTCGGTCGCGATACGCCATTGTCACTTACTAATCCCACGATACATCCTATAACTTATTCGATTTAATCTTCTCAAATTTTGATTAGTGGACCAGAAAGTATCAGGTCTTGCGTCGTCGTCGTCAATCTGCGCCCATATTCTAGCATTTATTTTGGACGAGTGATAAAAACTACACACGGAAGAAAGGCTACTTGAACTTAGCCACACATAGATAAGCTGGAAAAAATTGTATTGTGAACTGCTGAATAATCAAGAGCATGCGAGAATAGTACATTAATAAAGGTCATATGAACTGATCCTGCACTATTGTATCGCTTGGTGCAAGTTACCCCTATTTTTTTCGTAGACGAATATACAGTGATTGAGGACCGAGTAGTCGTGGCAAGCGCAGCACATTGACCATTCATTGAATGTGTCTACTTACAGGCTAAATAGGGCGTATTTTTCTTTAAATAGGAATATATCTCCTGACTACGGCTTTATCGCTGTTTAAATGTGAATGCTTCTCTTCAATCAATCCTGCAAATTGTCTAATCGGCTGGACTTAATATATCTTTATATCGAATGCGTGAGCTTGAAATGGGTCTCTGAATAGTAAATCGAAGCTTGCTGCGTCGCATCCATATTGTTCATTGTATTCAAAATCGTTGAAACGTGCTCATCTCTATGTAATTTCACTAAATCTTTGTTGCCTAAAGCACCGTGCCCCTGGTTTCCACCAATCAATGGACGTGTTGACATCCAGCTATATCGATTATACGATATCTACACAATTCGTGAATTAGAGGTTGGTCATATGGGGGAGATTGAGTAGTGCTTTGAAGACATGTGGGTAAGAGCAGATGGAGATATGACACAAAGAGTTTGCAATCATTGAAAAATCCATGTTGATGCCAGAAGAACATTACTTGAGACAAATTATTGCGATAGTGTAAGAAGACATATAAGGGCACAGCAATCGAATTTGTGACAAATTATTTAAGCCGATGATTAAGCATCGATGGATATGAAGTGGTATTCATCGTATCCAATTAAGGGGTGGTCACATGTAAAAAGAGAGTTGAGAGTATGCTTCAGATCATGTCGCACCTATTTACAGCAAAGAGAGTTCGACACATTTGTTTTTCATCCCTTCGCGGTAATTAAATGGCACCATCCGTGTGACTAGATGTTATGACACCACAAAGAGAAACCTTATACAAAGATTGATAAATATTCTGATATGCTTGAAGAGCGATCACGAAAGGCCTTCGCGCCTTCGACTCCTCGCTTACTCACTTGTCCTTGTAAGCGAAAAATGTGTGATTCTCGGTTTACAAAAGTTTGAACGCTTGTCTAATAAATATAAAGATTTAAAAGAGTGCACGCGCAATACTTATTATTAAATACAATTGATGTTTTCCACCCGCTTCTATTTGCAGCCAAACAGCGACCTTAAACAGATTGGCGTTGCTACAAATTCATTATGGGACGTTAAAGTAACGACTAATTAATAGTGACACGATTGGGAATAAACGTTATAAACTGTGCACAAACGGGCCGGTAATTTTGGTTAAGGATCAATAAATTAGTATTGGACGAGCTAAAAAACTAAAAAGGGGACCAATAAGATTCACTTGATGATTGTAGGGGCATATGCCGTATTCAAATGATATATTTCGAATTTTCGAAGGTTGATGATCGACTCTTTTCGCTTTTTCAATCCATATTTGTTGCATTAGTCTTTATATGAATAATTAAAATACCGCGAGATCAACTGAAAGGTACTTTGTAGACAATTCTTCATCCTGTTTAATCTAGCAAGTCACCGTTAATACACTATCGATTTTTTCAATTATATACCCATCAGAGTCAATTTTTCTTAGCTGAAATAATGCATTTGTGCTGCAATGCCATTTCGATTTGCGCAAAGAACCTGCCGTTTTCTGATTTTTACATAACACCAGATGTATATGTCCGATAGAATCTAAAGAAAGGAGGGTTGTAGTGATAATAAGAATGCCATGTTCATTTGTATTTAAGTGAAGCAAACTAAGCAATTCGTGAGCGAAAGATTACCATATTTACAGATAGATACTACGACCGCTACATCAGCATGGCTTTTTAGCGCCCGATGTCATGTCTTTCACGATATTTTAAAATTCAGACATATACAGCCGATCTCGCGCAGCTGTAAATCAAATCTACTTATCGGCATCGGATACATCTCGCCATGCCCATCCGAGTAAAGGGGTTCCGAGTTAAGGAATGAGGCCTTACCATTCATTGCCGCCACATTTAGGTCAACAATATTAATATTAATCAGCGACAATATTTAGTTCATTGTGTACCTTAAACGGTAAATCAAAGCTGTGCCGAGTTCTACCTCTAAAGGAGGTGTCACAACCAATTTTCTCAATAATTAAGATCAAACATCATATCTATCAATTTGGCCACCATTTGCCTATAAAGGAGTGCAATGACTGAAAACATTTAGCATTTTGACTATGGAATTTTATTTATTACCATACAAACCAAATACGATTCAGATGAAGCAATATCTGTGCAAAAATAATTACACTTATCGTATCTAAAAATATTTTGTTGGTATATTCGACTACCTCTGTACAAACAGTGTGCGTATGTTTTCGACCCACGTCTCTACAATGTTATAATAGGTAGATTGTACTGCGTTTATACACGTGAAGAGTGCTTCGCCATACCTTCTAGCACTTCGTGAATCCTCCAAGACGACAAAAATTCATCCAACATGACCTCGCCGGATTATAATATAATAACTTAACCTACGCATGAAGGCTACGCGTCTTTTAAGACGTGACAAAACTAGCCAAAACGTTTGTCAAAGGACTGATCTTCCCGACCAATGTGCGTTCGTTTCGTTTAATATATAGGTACCGATGCAGACAGGTTTTCAAATGCAGCGGTAGATCTAGGGTCTAATTTGAGCCCCCAAAACTAACGCAGGATAAGCTTGACCTGTGATCGTATGATCAGCACTTATTCAGTCAAAATTCAAGGGATAGGTAGGATTTCTGGGGATGATTCCTGTAGATAAAGCAAATATTATTTCGGAGCAAACTCTATAGCGCGTCAATCCCTTTTTTTACAGCGTTTCGATATTTTCGCTTTCTTACGATTCATTTACATACCTCGAATAGCTTATTATATATTAAATCAATTATTTTTGGCTATGGTCGCTTTATCGTCCTATCCAACGTGAGCCACAGTTATTCATAAGTGGGGCGACGTCACTTACTTGCAGGTTAGTGCTGGTGATACTTAATACATAGCATTTAATGGTTTAACTTGATGTCAAGTTGTATATATATGACGATTATAAGGATGACTTTTTAAGCATTCTTAACTGATCACTAGCGCTGTTGTTGTATACTTGACCTCAGTTAAATACGTTTTGTACCAATTAAAGCAGCCCTTCCAACACAATTTATATATGTAGCACATCCTTGCAATGACCATGCTCAATTTGTATCATCATTGCCCGAAACTATCCCTTAATGCGCAGTATCAGACTGCAAATAGATTAGAATTCTAACCGAGGATCATTTAAAGAGGTAGCGTGCCTGATCCATTATTATGGCTTCTTCAAGCCAAATTTATTTGAAAATGATCCGTTGTCTTGTGCTCGATCTCCATAAAACTTCCTCCACCTTCTTGCAAATAAAATGATCTTTGATATCGATTATTTAGTGAAACATATACGTGTTTTTTTGTCTGCACTACACTGCCATAATACTACATCATTATTGCAGTAACGGTGCACATTTAGTAAAAAATCTACAGTACGCGCAGCGAAGCCACCGCTTGTGATGCAAAAATTAGACAAAGTACTAAGATTTCGTGTTGGCTGCGGTTAAGCCTTCTATTGAACCAGGCTTGTATATTTATTTCGTATATTGATGCCGATTGACGTGAGTTTTAACTTCTCGCCCAATGTTATAAGCGAATAAAAATGTATTTGCCTAGTAGTTGTCAGTAAATACGGTGCTGCACATCGTTGCAGTCTTTCAGGTACGTTTGACGCGGTTCAGCTTGCATCACGGTGATCTTTGTCAGCACCAAGATACTGCTGTAGGATATGGTAAGATAAACTGGCACCGGTAGCGTATGTTTTACTTACTTACCGAATTTAACTGACTAACAGTATATCCTCAAGTCTCAATTAGCGGGAGGCATTACTGGAAAGCCTATCAACAAAGACACAGTTCAACCAATTGCCGCATGATGTGTGGTTTGCTAGTGACTCAGCAGCTTCTAGTCCATAGAACAGTAGCGAGGTCATTCGACACAGCAGCCGCTCTGAAGAAGGACACTACAAGCGGTTTTAGTATTGGCTGTATAAGTGTTAAGCAGGAAGAAGTGGACCGTCAGCGCGACAAGAAAAACACGTTTTATTTTGAACGGAAATTGATACAAAGCTCATATATACAAAAAACCTTTAATTCCACTTGAACACTTGTCTTTTCTGCATAAATTAACATCTTCGTTAGTATAATTAGCTTGTAACCCTGTCAATCACACCCATCCCACTCGATTGAGACTCCCTTGCTCGTGTACTTCTGCTTTCCGGTTGTCTTCGATGAATATCCCGCGTACTTTGAAACCAATGATTATATAAACACGATTGGCCTTGGCTCCCCTTGTTGGCGCGCATCATATCGCCACTGAATCTGCCGGTTTTTTGTATCATATACGTCGTAAAAAACTTGTTGTAAGCATCCATGGTAACAAACTCTGAACTAATATGAGTGTCATTAGGACGCCAAGAACCGACAAATCTGCACATACAAGCTGATTTGGCTTCACGTTGTGTCGACCCAGCGTCTTTTTGAAGGTTCTTCCTACTTGCTTTGCCAAGTGACGCGTCTCGAAATCACGTACACTAAGTCCTATAAAATATTATTCATGTGAATAAGCTGTCGTTCAACCATCATTTTGATGTACTGAGAGCATACGTGGTTCAATGCTTGTGCCGTGATTGCAAATTGGCAACACCATCTCGAGTTGTAAAGTTTATAATGCGCGTTTTCAGTCTTCTAGGTCCATTCACCTACTGCAACTTATTCCTCCAATATTCATACTACTCCGACTCTGTCAGCTTGATCCGAAGAATAATCAAATTTTAGTATAGCAAATTAATGCGCATTAGAGTCCTACTCAAACTTAAGTATATCTTTAAGCGCACTACCCATCGATAAGAATGGATTGGCTGCGCTAGGAACGATTAGCACGTCGTAGATCTCAAAATTCGCTTTCTCCATCGACAGACATCTCAAGTGAGATCGTTACCACTCAGACTGGATGCTACTAATAGCTTGGTACAATCCACGCACGTTGAAATCACGCAAAGTAGGCAATGTCGTGGACTGTAATACGCGACTCGTTATGAGAAAGTAATGACAGGTGACAACATGATGTTATTTCCGAATCGACAGGCAGTTGGATCACCCACCTTCTTATCCTCATTCACACTTTTGATATATTTTTTGCAGTCAGTTTGATCAGTCGGTTCGATATTATACCCTCCGGACCTTTTTTGAATGAATAATATTGTACACCGTATAAATATGTTTGGCCGGCAGCCGAATGTTTATCATCTTCGCAAATTTAGCTTTTTGGCGTATGTGCACGTCAAATCCGACGCACGGCATCACGAGCTTAACTGTAACACCAAGCTCGGCTAAATTTTCCACACTACCAGTGTTCTACTCCGTCGCAACCATAAGATTATTGCCTTTAATCAGTTGCTGAAACCAATATACACTTTTCTCCTTCGTGAGAAGATCAGCGGCATAATTTTGTGAATTGACCTTGTGCAAATTCATCTTCTTGCTCTTTTTCTCGAGCACGACGTTTTTTATGAAATGGAGACTTAGCATTCTCGTAATGATCGCAAACTTTATAATTTCGTCCACCTCATCATATTTTATAGTCTGCTACATTTGGTGACGTACATTTGTAGATCTCAAGTCACTTTGACAAAAATTGAAGATGTGAGGCGGAAATTCAATACTTGCCCAAAACTGACGACTTACGCAGATAGTAGTTCTCCGATCCGTGTATCGATGTATCGTCCTGTTATATACTTGTTAAAAAATACGATCGAGCGCAATGGTTCTAACTTTTCGTAATGGCCTTAGGAGATATCGGTCTCGCTCTTATGTGTGGGATCGTGGTTGATCTATGTGCAATGATCTCCACACACTGATGGGGCGCTTACGTGTCGCGATCTGGCGCAGTCTAATCTTTCAACTGTTTCTTCAATGTTGAAATTATTGAGATGTCTCTCGATCTCGGTCACCAGTCACTTTCTTCGCTTCGTGCGTTCAATGGACCATTATGATTTAAAAAGCACTCATGCGACCCGAATCCAAAGTCCCGAGTATTGTCGATTTCGATCTCGTCCAGACGTTCAAATAATGATCTACTGAGTCTTGAAAACATGCGTAATATCTTTACAAATTGATATTAAAAATTTAATGGAGAGGATGACTACAGATTGTAAGCAACACATTAATAAATTGAAGTTTTACAGCCAGTTCATTATACTGATATTTTGATAGGCCGTCTATGATATAAGCTACCTTAAGTTGTAATAATATAGTTGATAATATATAAATCTTATGCTTACTTGTCTCCTCAACCACATTAAACACTGTCCGCCGTATGTCCAGTTGATTATCATACACAAGATGATTATTGACATTCATCGCTGGCATCTGCTATGCCAATCTGATGGTAGAATATCTATACATTTAATGTGATTACTTTTTTTAATATCGAAGCTAGCACTCAGACACATTCGGATTGCCTTTGTTTGGCCAATTATATTATAAGGTGCATCGTCAGACGGTCGATCACTAAATTCTCTTATGTGTATGCAACTACCGACTATACCGGTTATGATCAGATCTGCAAAAAATAATAAATTTGTTCCTATATTATTATTTTATAAATAAAAAAAAGAATTGGAAAAATTTGCAAACCAGTCTATTATTGCCTGATTTAACTGTGGCAGTAAAATCCGGACCATCAAAACTTTGCCAGGTGTCAATTGCTAGTTACTTATTTCAATTGGTATTTGTAATTTTTTAGACATCATCGAAAGAATACATTTTTTCGGCAAATTGTCGATGAAAAAGCCTTAACAAGATCTAATGGCGCTCTTTATTTGCTGGAAATATACTGACTCTTGTTGAAATGCGGCTTTTAATTATTCATCGTGGTGATCCACTCGATCATCACGCAGGATGATTCTATAAAAGCAAAATATATTAAACCAGCCTGAACGAGTCTAATATGATCTAGCCGTTCGACTTGTTAATACCTAAGTACAAAATTTATTTTTCGGCAAATGAAGAAATTTATGTAAATTCCCACCATCCATATGCCGTTTCACGTCTTTGATTTCATAAACCAATCGCAATGTTTTTTTACATTGATAAGCCCGCGTCGTTCAGATGCAAATTTTGGTGAAGCTGTACCATACCAGATACGTATTGAAAACTCCTTTTTGTTGTGGTTACATATGCATGTGGCATAAAAGAAGTATAATCACGCATATAATTTAACTAAGCTTTTTAATTGACACGAATTGCACAGGTCTCGATACATTTATTTAAATATCCGGTATCTTATCACCACCCTGCTTATTGCACTATAAGGTACTGTTTAAGCCATTTATATAATTGATAGTAGCGATAATCATTCATTAGTCGTTTTGTCTTATTTAATATAATATAAATAAAAGGCTTTTAGGTTTTCCTATAGGATTAAATTTTATAGATACACATAAGTTTTTAAAAGCCTCACATGGATGACCTGTAATACATTTTAAGCTGATCGGTAGTGCCATATCGAAACAATATGTAAAACATTATTGCAACGGTAAAAAGAAGGCAACTCACTCTAACTGATTTACTGGGAAGGTCATTGCAGCCGTCTCAGTGTTGCTAGTTACTAAGCTGATGACCTTCCTATACTTGGTAGCGATACATCTATCCAATCACACTTCCTCCTCTAAGCTCACATATAAATAATTGAACGATATTGTCCTATGGCTTAAAGGTACAATTTGAGCGTCAAATTTGCATGTTTCAGTTTGAAACGATATCAGAAGATTCGTTAACTTCTTACTAGCGACTTCTTGTCAATTTCTGCTCGCAAAATTTAATTGGACATGTAAAGTAGTAATGCATGTCGACTTTAACAGTGGTATATGTTACAGTTATAGTCGATACTTGAACGGTCGTACGATAGCGCATGTCCTCACCATTGATTATTACGGAATGAGTCATTTCGTCATCAAGATGAAGGTTGAAGCATGAAGTCTATCCTTTTCTGCACGTAGCATTTTTCTTTTTCATAGCCTTATTATAAAGGCTACTTTATTTCTTTTCAAATAATGTTGGTAGACGCAACATACCTGCATTTCGATTTTACTTCCACTTGGTAGTACAAAACATCGAGAATATATAGGATCTCAGCTTAAGATCCTCGACAACATAAATCGATATTTAAGCTGTGACCCTTAAATTTTGACCCGAGGACGTACATCAAAATGCAACATAGAGCGAAAAATGTGATCATTAAATAATAATGAGACACCTGCTATTATAAGGAAGTAGGATGACACCATAAAGACCCGAAAATGTGTATTGTGATTGAATAGTCATTGCATACTACATAAGTAATGTTCTCATGAACGTGACAGCGCAAATGACTCTCAATCAGGGTGTGTATATATAGACGGATACATTGAGATAAATGTTGCCTGACCAGCTAGTACAATGAGTTTCATACCTCTTGTATTTAAAATTTATCGACGATAGAAGCAATGTGATAATCGATTACAACAATGCCAAAAAGTGGACCGCTTGCGCTCGCAGAAAAAGTGATATGTGACATTAACAAAGCTTATAAATGCCATTTCTCTAAAAAAAGGTACGTCGTCATAAAGGGACTAGTGAATTACGCTAAGGAAAACGAGCAGTGATTTCGTAATGATTTAAGGTATTGGCAATAAAGAGGCAAAACTTGGACTTACCGTTTTGAAACAGTACTGATATCGAATTCGACTAAAGTTGGAAGAGAGGTTAAACGTGCAACATATGAGATTAATTCTAAAAACTCTCTTTAGAAAGCAAAGTTATATCTATGACATATGATTACTGATCAGGCGACGTCTTGTTCGATTAGTTAAATGTCAACAAGGTGTGAGAAGATTATACTCTTGCGCTATATATAATGGTTTAATATGTAGGTGTATCGGTATGAGGGCATAACTTGATGTATGAATTTTAAGGACAAGCAAAGTACTTTCTATACATGTTAATCGGTTTTAAACACGCCTGTCGTCCAAACTAGGGTGAAATTATATACGCCGTATCATACATTACCCAGTGTGTAACATCACGCGTAAAGAAGTATATTATATTAATTCACTATCGAATTTGGATCATGTGAGATTATACTGCCGCCAACAGATAAGCTTTTTTGCTGCTGCTGCGCATTTGATGTCACTTACATAATTACACTTTGCGTGTGGCGTCGAAGCCTTCATCTTCGTCGTATACGTTGTTCGTATTCGAGGAAGGTACGTGGTACTTGTACAGACTATGAGTAAAAGTGGGTGTATTAAGGAGCCCTTTTCTTCCTGACACACTACAATTCTTTAGTAATTCTGAAGAAATAATAGTTTTTCTTCGTCCGTACACGATTAAAAAAGAGGAGAAAGCAAGCCTTTATAAAAAGAAGCTTTTATGAGTAAATGTTAGACCTTTTATTATTTTTAAAAAAATCCCTTATGCGTAACGAGTTGTCATATATGATTCTATGTCGGTATGCAATGGATAGTTTCTAAGTGAAGATATTCAATATGATTATTTACTGCCTAAAAATTGCGAAAATCTGGTGAATAATGACAGCACGGCTACTGTTGTACGTTGAAACGATTGATCAGAAAATAAATATTGTCTTGTGCACCAAATTTAATGCTGGCGTAAGATGATACAAATGAGTATATAGAGTAGAACCTACGCTATTCAAAATAAACCGTCGTAATAAATTGCTTAGACGAACGTCTACCAACCATGCTGTCATTACTTTCCGATTCATGTAGTAGTCGTCCAATATATGTGTCGCCTTGTAGTATTGCGCTCATGTTGTGTACGTAATGTTTCGGGTGTTATAAGCGCATTTTAACAAATTGGGTAGATGATAATGTCACTTTAAATTATTATGTTGGTAATCGCAGCGAAGAAATCTACATCCAGCAGTCTGGGATGCGTGATGGATTTTAGGACGGTATATCTGCTTCTGTAGTTCTTAAACCCGCTTGATATATTGTTTGGTTCTATCCTGAAAAAAATTGAATTGCACAAGACGCTAGCAGTTTCATAATTTTGGGTTCGCTAAGCGATCTAGCCTTTCTAACCATTTTTCTCTTGCTATCTAATCAAATAGACTTGTGCATGCTTTTCACTTGACCATACCTACTGTTTTCGCCCCTTACTTTCTTTTATACCTTCATATTGGTCCTGCATTCTATTTCGTTGGCCAGATCTTCCTTGCGATCGCTCGCGACCCATGCAAACACTTGCGTCTAATTGCAGCTTAGACTTTATGGTAAGAAATAATATTTGATCCCTAGCTTAACAAGCCATATTCACACTATCTTGTCTGCTAATGACACCCAATTTAATAGGTAGGTCATGATACAGACTATGGCTCAAATGATCCATGTAATTCTGGTCCTCTAGAATCAAAGTTTAAACTACTCGATACAAATGGCGATGCATCTTTGGCCAAAAACGTGAATAAAATATGGTGTATAAACAAGTAAATTATAGCTAGTCCAATAAGTGTGTAAATTTGACCTGAATTTAATTATCATACAACTTATCAATTGATCGTTTTATGTAACCCGAAAAAAATAAAATGCAATTAGTACGGCCCAAGATCACGTGTCAAATCTAAATTTTCTTCCTTAAGTATACAATTGAACACACGGATAATACTTTTAATAATAGGTAGGTACATCAATTGAACACACAGATGATACTTTTAATAATAGGTAGGTACATCATCCAAATTTTGATATTATTATAAGCCACAATAACCCACCGGCGTCCTTTTAGTCGACTTCCACTAGATATTTAAACGGCTCTATAAAATTTGTTTCCCGTATCATTAAAATAAACATGTAGTTCATGTTACACGCTCCATCGTGCGCTTATTCGTCTTAAACGAGTAAAGGAAGGATGTCCTCCCCATATCGTTTCTCAGAACGACCCGTACATGTGTCATTTTGCAATCTATATCTCTACGACACGTACCCCCAAATTTGCCAGTAGGATGGCGATACAAAAGGTTCACATATGCTCATATACTTGCCTAGCGCTCTTAGCGGCCTATTTATATGCTTAAGACTTATACAGAATGTCATGATACAGAATAAAAGATTATATAACCACACCCGCCGTTATCTTTTAATCGAAATTAATGTACATCAAAGAAACTATTTACCGTCATATATATATATATATATATATATTTGGTCGCCGCATAGTCATTCCACCGCCGTGTAGGACTTACAAAATATTGTCTACTCCAATAATTATATATTGGCTTACCCTACTGTAATACGCGGAGGACAAACTGGTTAATAAAGTTCGGATCAACAGTTTCATCAGGCTTTACTCTTTCTTCCTTACGGTAAAAAAATTATTTGTATCTGACCAACGCATCTATATATTTATGTTATATACATTAAATATTAACATGTTGTGAATATATGACTCATTAGATTCAAATGTAGGAGATTATATACGTACACACACACCCTTTAATACGTACACACCCCTCTAT
This sequence comes from Hyaloperonospora brassicae, assembly GCA_947650285.1. NCBI lineage: Eukaryota > Oomycota > Peronosporomycetes > Peronosporales > Peronosporaceae > Hyaloperonospora > Hyaloperonospora brassicae. The sequence continues at coordinate 45,667 of CANTFL010000550.1, read as the reverse complement.
ATTAAAGGCCCCTTTTTAAGTACCATAACCTCCCGAACTAGGTACTGCACACTCATACATACAAAATGTCGTATATAATTCTTTGCTTTGTACACACCCCATCGTTATTCAGGCCTCTTTTGAGTCAGCACGCAGCATTGCGTATAATTTCAGCTCTCATTATCCGGCATCCTCCATAAGTACCAGGAATAATACCATTTCCTCTTATTAACAGACAAATGTTTTTTAAGGTCCAGTCATAATAGTACCTCTTACTGGTACTGATTTCTAGAGTTGAGATCTAAAGCTTCGAACTCTATTTGTTCCTTTAACGTTCATGTTTCCGCTGCTATTTGCATTTGCATCAACACCATGCGTACTGTCAACACAGACACGGTCGTCAACTGCAGTTGCCTTTTAACACTTTTATTTTCTAAGGTCCACGTACCGACATATTCTTAGTCTGAAGTGGTGTCGCTAGCTTTGAGCAAGTGTGCTGCAACCATAGCAACAAACATAATATAATAAAATGATAGGTTGTGTACCATATAAAGCACAGAGTTCATCCGCTTTTTCCACTGTACCTTTAATAAAAGGTGCAGATTTGTTTCCATGATGTCAAGCACAACTTCCGGTGAAATATTTTTCTTTGACCGACCGTATCAAATGGAACCTATTGACTCCATCTTTACATTGCGCAAAAACAGTACAATATCGTACCGGAAATTCGTGTATATTCATGCCCAGCTAAGCTGGAACGCTCGCTGCAATAGCAGAAGTTAATGCAGTTGACGGAGCGAACGTGATTACCACCAGGTCGTTATTTTTGACCCACGCCTGCTCGAACTTTTGCAAGCATACGAACAAACGAGTACCACAAACAATTAGTGATTATTCTGCCGACCCTTTGTCTTGTACCTATCTTTTACCATCTTATTGCGACAAAAGACTTGACTATTCATCAGCAGCACTTGACTGAAATCGGATATCTAAAACTGCGTGTGCAGAAGTGTTAAATACGCGGACGAATGTGTTGGTACACGTAATATGTCGAAAGAGCGTAATTTGACAATTTACCGAAGGATTAATACGGTGAAAAGGCACGAACGCACCTGATGCTGAAGCTGTGTGGCGACCGATTTAAGCAAGTGCGTGCCCTCGACAATAATCTGAGCGATTCATCCCCATCTGCTAAGGTAAATACCTAATGGTCACCATCGAACACACCTATGCAGTTCATCGATCGTGTGTACGTGTGCGTGGGCGTACGTGTGAATGTGTGTTGAGGTCACAAGATGTGCCTCTGTGCTTTTGCCGCGGAAGCTAGCACGGCCGTCCACCTTCATTGTTTCTCGCAATTGAAGCGTTGTAACGTTTTTCTGGACTTTATTTAAATTAAAGGAAATGGTAGTATTCGAGGTACTTATCAGGGGATACCGGATAATGAGAGCGGAATTTATACGTAAGGCTGTGTCCTGACACAGAAGAGATCTGTATTACTAAGATGTGTGCACAAAGCAAAGAATATTTATACGGCATTTTAAATGTATGGGTGTGCAGTACCAAGTTAGGGGGTTTACGGTACTTCAAAAGTGTCCTCTATTTCAGGTGGGTGTGTACGCATCAAAGCGTGGTTGTGTACCTTTAAATATCCTATATATATTTACTGACCGATTCAGCGCATTGTCTTCGATCGGCATGTTACGCTCGAGACAACTACTGCTTCATTTCATTATAATTGACCTTTGTTGGACCACCATCTTTCAGTTAGATAGACGCAATCAGCATTGCGGCTCAGAGAACCGGTTTCTGTTGCGAGAAATAAATTTCATAAAAGACGTTGTCGATCCCTGTCCACATATAATAAAAAAGTCGATATTCTGACACTTTCCAATCGAAGGGCATGATGATATATTTACATCAAGGCCGGTGGAACTGAAGTATAACAATCTCGACCTGGGCCAAATGATCATATTATCGAGAGTAAAATAAGATCAAGAGAGATGGCAAATTGAATAATGATTGAATGAAAGAATAAAAGGATGCTTGTCTCGTGCGGGATGAAAAACTAACGGTCGTAATGATGCGCGGAATGACATGTTCTATAATCTACTCAAACCGGCAGATCCAACATTGTCTCGGTTACATTTTCCTTTGAAAACCTGAGTTTGTGTTATAAATTGATAGCACGTAAAATGGGTGTGTAATAAAAAGAGAACCTGGATCCGGAGTGTGTCAACACCTATCTGTCGTTATACCAATAATAGGCGATTGAATCCGAATGTTGATTTGTGTAAGGGATATTTTTGGCAGCTCAAAGTATAAGTAGAAGCGGTAAGGTGGAGCCAGTTGCATTATATATTTTTTTAAAGCACAGACTAAAGGTCCGGTAGAAGGGGTTCGAATCGAGACCACAATATCAAATGTATTACAGTCGACGCAGCAAGTACGTTTCTTCCTGGCTTAAATGCCTTAGGGTGGAAAGCGGGTACGAAAAAATAGCTGTGCTTGAAGACTATACACTAAGGCTCGTGTTTATACATAAGTTAGATATATACCTGATAGACAGTATTTGTGCTCTTAAATTTGAGGGATGTAAAGCAGCACAATGCAACGCATACGATAATATTCTTGGAAGGTAATATGGTATTTTTTTCTGTATAACATAAGGAACTAATTTATCTTTTTGTTATACCTGATCGAATTGTTTACCACTAGACCTTTAAGAAGCGATCCAGGTGACCGAGTGGAAATGCACTGGCACCGGGACCGAAAGGTTAGTGAATCGATACCCGCGCAGGTTCGGTACGAATTCAAAGAGCCTTAGATGGCTAAAATACTCTGGATATGTAGGTCGAACACTTACCCGAATATGCGTTAGGCCTTTAGTTACCAGACTATTATGCACAAATGGTTATATACATATATATATTCGAATACGTTCGTACAAGATGTACAAGGTTAAGCTAACGATCTAATTTGAGGATGGCGACATTAAACTTTACCCTCCGTAAGCCAAATTACCAACGTTATAAAGAAGTATCGATATTATCAAACGAAACTCACGGATCAAAATCGATTACATCTCGTATTGTCCATTCACTAGCAAAGATGAAGCGTTTAAAAGCATCTTTACCTGCATCGAGCATAAATTTGCTTCTAAGGCTTATCGTGTCAACTCAGACCTATGCATGCACCATCGTACATCATGATACAGGTAGCACGTATTCATGAGAGAAATTACCAAAGGTAACTTTTATTCCGCTATTTCTTCTATCGATTAATTATATCGCAGATTACGATTGAAAAGGGTCTAGAGGAATGTGATGACTCGATGAAGTGCGTCTTTTTATTAATTTGACGCCGAAATGTAAAATTTGTAAGTTGGCTACCAAGTCGTCGATCAAAAGATGTTTATCACTAATACATCGCCCTCCGTAAATCGAGTGACAAATATATTTGTCCTCGATAAATGTCGCTAGGAACAACAACTAACAATATTATCCGCTCAATGATGACTTGCAATCAATTATCTTCTATTTAAAAAAAAGAATAGACCGTTAAACAACGATGCTGTATTCGTCGCGAGAAAAGGTCTTTCTGACCCTACTATACTTTGGCTTTCGATAAGTTTGTATAATTCGCTAGTTTTGTACCGACTTAGCTTCTTTTATAATATATAAATCGATACAGCGTGACACGATTAGTAGCCTTCTCGACACTCTTTAATGGTATTAAGAGATCAATTTATCGAAAATATACCGACGATATAATTAGAATATAGCACCTTAATGAGGAAGTGGCTACCACGAGAGTCCTGCAAACTCGGATCTCTACTAGTTCACAAATGACCGAATAGCGGAGAAGGTACTGCATTTACGTGAATTTGATATTCCTCACCTTGTGTGCCCTTCGGTAGGGCGTACTGAAACTTCCAGGTGGATTTTTGTCGATGAAAATCTTGATCGTGTTTGCGATTAGTCTGGATTGTATTGAATTCTTCGCACGACCACAATCGTACTTGTAGGGTGCTTAGTATCAGTCACCCCGAGATCTGCAAGCTTTCTGTGAAAAGAGTGGTGCTTGATATACAAGCCTTCTGTCCACTTGTGCCGTCTCGCGATCCTTTACTCTGTGTCCAATCACAGTTAAAGGGATCTTAAAATATTTTAAAATCCAGATTGAATGAACCCTTAGTGTTTTCTTGGTAATTGTTCGATCTACTTTGAAGTTCAAGGCAAAGCAATCCTACCTGGAAAGAGATAAGACACTTGTGAAACTAGCAATACGTATAATTCCTATATAAGTAATTCCCACCTGTCCAAACTTCTGTCTAGCCAACTTTCATCTGTAAGGATATAATACCTCGCGTCGCATTATCTTGTCGAGATCTGATCTTCCATCGTGTCCGGTGACCCGCGCCAGAAAACCTTACATTTTCATCCCCAGATCTCGTCACATAAGACCGCTTTGCACGGAATTGCGACGTGCAATGTACCTCATTGTGTGGCTTACACCTACCGCAAAACTAGTACTTGATCGAACCGCGATCTATAGTCTAGACTCCTCAATCCGCTTCACTATATCGACGAAATAGGGATCGTGATGAGCAATTTCAAGCCTATATCAAACCTTTTTGCGTCATGTCTTCACTCAGATTATGAAGATATGTGCCCGTGAAGGTTAGTTATACATATCCGGTGTTGCTAAACTTGTGCAGATGATTAATGTATAATCCAAATATTAATGAAGACTCGTGTGTAAGCATAGGAAATGAAAATATATGGTAGCGGCCTGCTCTACATGATGACTAGACCTTAGCTCATGCCCACTAAAGAAATATGGGCACATACTTACACCATCCTTGTTTTAACATAATAAGCTTATCTGTTTTTTTGTCGTCTAAGTATTGCCGAAGGTTTCTCCAACAATATTTTATTTTAAATATGTCCGGGTAATAAACCACAGACTTATGTATCTTGGCATTATATTTAGCTTATACATATAGAATCAAGATCTAGTTGTCGATTCTACAAGGTTTAGCGTACGCCGGGCTGTCAAAAATTTGTTGTGGTCTTTGTACTAAGGTTCAGTAAGGACAATCAGTACCGCAGGTAAAAAAATTATCAAATACAAGTTGGTGTCAGGTACACGTGACCTAGACATCTTCTAAACTTTACATGTAATTGACCTCAAATAAAAAAATCGTTTTAGCCTTGATAATCCTCGAGCCGATGGCTCTCTTCATAGTGTATTTCAGTCAGAGTATGATGCGCCTGCGAACTGTGAAAAGTGTACGGCGTTGGTGTCGAGCTGGTAGGCAGAAGTCACATAATTGCTACAAAGAAAAGGTCCAAGGCTGTGTAGAGTTCATCAAATATGCTGCAAGGAAAAGAATTTGTCCCAATTGAACACGTACATATATACCTATTAGGAGAATTCGTTGATTTGTGCGACCAGTTTATAACGCCAATTTTTATTGTGGTGATAAGCTTCGATAAAGATTGAAGATGTACACGATTGTGTAAGTTCTTTAGGATTGGCACCTATTCAGTATGAAATCTCTGTAATATGTCTTGAGTGGACACTAAATTCACTGCCCACCGACATTTTTTGTTATATGTCGCAACCAAAAAATCATTTTCCAACGGATCCAATGTACAAAGTGATAATGAAAGATAAACAAATTTTATCCAAATGTGTTTTAATATAGTTGTTTATTACACAACTGAAAGGTTTAAATTGCTCTTCATTCCAGCAATTCAATAGAAGTGTTTTTATTTACAGTTTAGGTACACAATTTGTAAGGGTAAAGCGCACCCAGTTATTCGTTTCATAATTGACACAATGACGTGTCTTATAGCGCCTATGGAGGATGCGCTTGATGCTAGTTTTATAATTGCCTGCTGCCTACCATCTAATATCAAAAAATAAAGACAAGACCGTTATTAAATTGTTGACCTCAATACAGAAGGCCAACGTTGGGTAATTCGGCCACGTATGGAAGATCGGAGCAATACATATTGAGGATTTAAATAGCAACATAAATATAAGCTAATAAAATGCGTGTGTGCAGCTTTTCGAACAGTGATATTACTTAAAGCCAGATCTACATCTCAAAATACCATGACGAAGCGCAAAAGGTAGCCCTATCGACGGACCACAAGGGGAGCACAAGACTACTAAGCAAAACACAAATCAAGGTACCATATCCATGATTTGTCAAACTTATTTACTAAAACATACTGAACCTGACGTCTGCAATTTTGTATAATTGACCTGACGACATGACCCTTTTTACGACTCCATATCTTTTTGTATATGAGTAATTAGCAGAAAATTTTTGACTTTATAAATAAATTCGTTTTGTAAAATATCTTAAAGTTTCTCTTTTATTATAACTTAGCGACGAAGGAAATCGTTCGACTGCATCTGCCATATTATCGTTAACGTTTTCGTCATTGCTTGAAGAATGGAATTACGTTTCGGGATCCGAAATTAAAGATCGACTTAATGCTGATGTTTGCGCATGCATATTGATCTCACCGCGTGTGAGGAAGATGAGGTGTCAGAGTCAACTCTACACTTGCTGTAACTTAATTGATCAAAAAAATTTCTGCACTTAATTAGATCGAAAATCTCGTATTCTCCCAATATTGAATCAACAGTTCGCTTTTCTTTTACTTGTTCCAAAATATAATTGAGTGGCCATTTCGTTATCTTTTGCAGTCCGGATAAGTGATTTACAGCTTACTTGCGATATACATTTTTTTTGGTACATGAATGACCTTAAAATACCTTATATAACATTGATAACTTATTTTTGTCCAAAGCATTTTATGTAGTTGTTCGCTTCCATGATATTGCTATCTGCCGACAAATCATCTTAGTCCGACTAAGTCCACAGCGTTTCTCGGATCAATTTTTTCAAGGTATTCGTGTCACACATCTTAGCAAAATGTACTGAGAACGGTATGGGCCTACAGACTTAGTCTATGAGCATTAGGTGGTTTACATCGTCCGGCGTTAGATCTTAGAGTTCACTCGAAAGATTTTTTAATTAATTTAACTTTGCTTTAGATATCATCGAGATGGTCAATAAAATGCACGCTTATTGATAGGAACTGTCCCGTTCGTTGTATATATTACAGTATTGTATACGTGAAGTCGTCTTAATTCTGCGGCCCACCGACATTTTAGACTATAATTCCTCAAGAGATAAGACCCTAAACCACCGAGATTTTCGCAACATCCGCTATGTCAGTTTATAATTATTATATCATAGGTTAATATTTGTTACGTTGATCGATAAAATGGCACGCACGTCAGTGTTTGGGTTTTCATATCAATATACAACACTGAGAAAGGTCTTACACATAGCACCGCCAAACACGTACCCACTTAGTCCTAATGTGTCGTCTCAACCATCGACATTTACACCAGAGTCTACTAAATTATATCCTTAAAGTGCTTAGCAGGTATTCTGTATCTTGACATATTCCGTTTCATTTACGAGAACTCAATAACAAAAAAAACAAATTGTTGACAGATACTGATACATAAATAATACAATAGCTATCTATTCACCAAGTCGTATAAACTTGAATAAGTATAACTTACTTTTGCAGTGTATTGCTGCCTTAAATTCACATTATCAAGCCACATACTGTACTCAAAATGTACAAATCGGACCATTTGCGGCGAAAAATCTATTGAATTTTTTTAAATCATCAGTATTCGATCGAATATATTGCACCTATCGGTTGGTTGACTTGTGTAAGGCGCACGCTTAATAGTACGTACGTTGGACAAGAATATATTGAAATCAAATGATAAAAATATTCTTTGTTTATCATTCCTATCTTTTCACACAAAAAAATTAATGTGGCCGACACTGCACTAGTCTTAAATCAGCACAACATGTCGACAGTCAACCTGTTGCCTCCTGTCGGTCCCACATGCCGTTTGAATATCCTGCTGAGTGACCGAACATGGAGATCGAAAAAAATTGTCCAATCAGATTAACTTTTAGTTTTAGTCAATCAGTAAGGCTGAAATTTGCCTGCAATCGGTATTGCAATAAATAGCGAATCCTCAAATATTGCAAGAGACAATTTGTAGCTGGTTTTATTATATCCTGACGTGTCGACTAGCTCACGATCACATCAAAGTATATGTATTGCATATACAAAATGTATGTTGTCGTCATTTTCTTCTTATTTTTGCTGTTGTGGTTTCCCACTCCGCTCAAATTATATATAGATAGTTGCCTAGATCTTCTATCAATGATTTGTCGACCGTCTAGAAAGCTTTGTATAAGAATTGTCTTCGTATAATCGACTATATGCATATGATAATAGAATATGCGTCCCAATCCTGGCGCTTCAACCCTCCTAAGAGTTTTTACGACAGTCATATTTTATTTGAGGTATAATAGCTTGGAAAAAATAGATTGGAATTTCGCTACTTATTATAGTAATGAAAGTATTTGCGTGAATTGGGAGGCGTCGCTCGGATGGATAATTAAAACCTTAGTAAATCTAAAACACCAGGTCGCGTTTGTGAGTCGCAGTCAAAACACACACACCTTTACTAGAACCGCAATTAACCGCGTGGCATTCCTCTAATGAAAGATGGATTTACAAGATTTCTGGGTCTACCAGAAGTTTATTGCAATATTAGCCTTGTTTTAGAGGACTATACAAATCATCTGTGATAAAAAAACTAATTCCACACACCTTGAAGAAACATCACAAGTTTACAATTTATGCCCAATCGGTAGTACAGGGATAGTTTCGCCGATTTTTGCTGTCCACTTTCATGCGTAGGTTGCTGAATTTGATCGCAGCTAAGAAGAGTTATAAATCACGCAAATAAACTTTACCAGAGCCTTGATGTGAGTTTGCGTAGATAGAATGTGCAACAAAGGTTCTGATCTTCAAGAGGCAGAGTGATTTCCCGTAAGAAAGTCTAGTCGTGCCTTAATAGTACTATAATTTAATATTATATTATCGCAAAATTTTTATATACCCTAATGGTTGTATCCATTTTCCAACAAAATATTTTAATATAAAACGATAAACTTTACAAAATCATCGAAATTCTGCAAATTTAATGTACTTTCCTGCCCGAAAAGATTTGGCCTATGTCTTGATCGGGTTGGTACAGTTAAATTGCCTCAGTGTATTACTACATTCTGCTTGTACACATTCACAGTTGTAGTCGAGCCAATTGAGACTTAGGATCGTTCTGTCGATGCGCGCATGATGATGAACGATTAAAAGGCCGATATTGCTCCTGCCGGGTGATGGTTGCTACGCGTCTTGCGCAGAATAAGGCTCACTAAACTATAGATTTTACAATAAAAAATATATGGCATGCTCTTCATACCACTAATCTTCCAGTACATATTAAAATAGATGTCGAAGTTAGTTTTGTACGGACGTCCTTATTTTAGCGTGGTAGATCCTATCAAATGTACCCATATATCAGCGAAGTCATTCAGAAAAAATTCATGAGCCTAAAAGTGGTTGGTTGCTTGTATTTGGGGAACTCCTTACTGTTTAAAAATATTCCAATATGTTAAACAACAACTCCGTTTAGAAATAATAATCCGATCCACTTTCGTGTATTTTCAGAAACTACCCATGACGATTAGTGGATAGGCCTATATAGGATATATATCACATTGAAACTATAATTCTATATTTGCAATGACTGGTATAATAGATACTCAAATGCATTCAAGATACTACATCAAAACAATTTATTGTCGAGAACCTAAGTCATCTAAAATTACTTTCGTTATGCATCCAGCTACATCATCATCATGAGCGATGCCGTTGTTTTATAAAGAAACTGGGATTTTCTCTGTATCTGTTGTCATTTGTTGCTCTACTGTTGAATCACACATATGTTTATATTTTTATACTATATATGCTGGTTTAAGAAAGTTTCACATTACATTCATTGCTCGTAATTGTGACACACGTATCTTCTTACTTTACGCTGCGCCATTTCTGCGACTGTGCTTCTTAGAACAAAGAATTGTTTTATGCTTTACTTTTGTCAAAATTTGAAACTCACTCACATTCGGTAATATCATTGTATGTCCTAGATATCATACTGAATCTACCTTACACCATTGGCAGCTCACACATTCGTCAAATCAGAATTTGCTTCATTTAAAATCTGCGAAAACATATTTGCAAGCCTACTCTTGCTGGGCTAATCTCGCCGAGATCACTTTTGCCAACATGAATTCAGGAGAATTTCATTTTGATGTTAAGACACAACATGGGCTCAACTCGTTGCAGCCGCTGCATTTTGGGGTGTTATATCAGTCGTACAGTGCGGTGGTACTTCCATGACGCATGTACATTAAACATGTAGTGTATCAATCATTCATTTTCGATTCAGTCCTTGATGGTGCGTTCCAGACTTTACTTGAGTGAAGGCTAAAACGATACATTTTTAGAGAATGTGCAAAGGTTATATCTGTAGAGATTAGTCTATAGAATAAGTTTCGCATTTTAATCTGGACAAGACACGTGATTTTATAAGGCTATTTTGATCACAGCAGTAGGAATGTTTGCCAATATATACACTGTAAAAACTTTGTGCTAATTAATAGCTCGAAGTGCGGGTGTTTACTCCCTAAATCGTAGACATGCCTTGAAATGGAGCTAGTAAAGATCAACGAGCTTAACCCGCTCGTAGAATCTCTTTCTTTTTACTTTTGGAAAGGCTCATTCAGTAAGAAAAGGCTGTCTCGGACAAAGAAGCTGTTGTAGTTTATTATCAAAGATGCGAGTCTGTTGAGCACTAAGTATACAAATCTCGAATTTTATAGTTTTACGAGCAGCCTCACTTTTCATATCAAGATGATCACAAATAGCATTGGCGGCCGTCTACAACGAAAACCATAGTAAAAAGCCTAGTGCATGTTCTTTAGCACGGTCGTGGTTGCAATAATAATGCTCTCATACTTTCTAGCGACATGATGATATGACATCTACAATTGAGACACCAGATAAATCGCACGAGGCCTTTGTGAAAATAGCGCATCACAAACTCAGAATATAAATAAGTAATAATCGAATTATGGAACAACAAAGGGCCCTAAGCGTTTTAAATACACCACTAGATTGTTGGTTAGCTTGCATCCTCACATTTACACGCGTATTGCACTTATTTGACGCTCATCTCGCACAAGAAGTCGAAAGAGTCATTACCATGTATAAATATCTGACAAGGTCACGCGTCTGTGTATGTAAACGGTCGTCAGACGCTTGTGACTTCCAAAACTAGTATAGTGGCCTCCAGCGTTCAAATTAAAAGGAACGTGCATTAATTGAAACGAAGCACAGCCTATAAACAAGATGAAATTGGTGTAACCATGGCGTTATGAACATAACAATGACTATATCAGATAACCGTTTTATCTTACTTGTTTATCGTATGACTAAATACGTAATACCTAGTAGTAAATGAGGCAATAAGACTTATGAGAAGTGTTTACTCGCGTCTAGTGAATTTAGGCGAGAAACGCACATACACGCAAGTGGTAGGCAAAATAATACATATTAAGATATATGGTGGGGTAATATAAACGTTTTAAAAGGTTCATTGGGCGAGAAGGATCTACTAAGGAATCGATTAGTGGTAATTTGCCGACTAAAGTTCGAATGTAGCCGTGCTTGTAGCTAAAACCAAGAATTCAGCTGCCACGAAGGTCGAACATTTTCTAGTCTTCTTTGCGAATGTTTTCGACGGTCACGTTCACTTTTATGCTCACAGACGGTGGTGGTCATCACCATAAGGTCGACTTATCTGAAGCTGAATTGACTTCGCGCGGCATATATGTGAGCAAGTAAGTAAGCCTTGAACAAGGGAGTCGATCGCATTGACATATTTAGGATAATTCTAGTCGTTGCATGAATTTTATTGTCGTTTGCCGTTTTTCTCCTGGGACAGCGCCGTGGGGTATGTGGCTTCTATACCCTATTGAAGTATACGCCGGGGTCAAGCCCGAATACGCATCGCTGCTCATAGCTTTGACAATTAAGATCCCAAAATTGGGCTCTGTTTGCTCTCTTTTTTTCGTATGTAACATTCAAAGGGGTCGGCGCAAGAATTGCCTGCACCAGATATTACGAAAAAGAGCTTTTGACAAGAGCTACGAGATGAAGGGGTATCGTGCTTTGTCAAAGCAATATTGTGCGATAGTCGTTATTCATCATATTAACAGTGTTTTAACTCTGTATAAATCTTGTAGCTTTAAATTTCGTCGTGACCAAACTTCTGGTAGAATTAGTTCCAATGAGGTGTCAAAACGAGATTAAACGAGTTAATCCTAGCCTGAGATTCCCGTGAAACCGAATGACTGACGTAAGAATGGAAAGAAGAAGACGCGGAAGAGATCGAGGCACGCGGCACGTTCGACAACAAGATCGACAGGGCTTGCCAAACAGCTGGAGAATAATTTTCAGAGCTTTGTTAGCCATTTTGTCGAGGTGATCCACAAAGTTGTAGACTAGCAGTGAAGACTTAAGGTGTCGATACAGACAGAAGCAACAAAAAAAGAAATTCATTTCTAAGAATTTATATGGTCATTGAGCGACATGAGGGAAGCATGCGTTGAATATCAGTTGGATTTGTAGAATGACACTGATACCGAAGTCAAGTCAAGCGTTTGAAGGCTCTCCTTATATCTTGTTCAACGATCAAAAGATTGGTGTCGAATCCATATATATCCTTTATGCCGGATATGGACATGCAAACCGTATAAATTGTACTGAAACGAATAATGCTTTGGTTTTATAGATCAACATGGCGACGTACCATATATCTACGTGCAGGTGGACAATGAATTTTCTTAAATGTTTACCTGCATGCACCAGGCAATTTGTGCAACTCAACGTCTTGAGCTTAGTGAGTAGGGGGACGGGATAAGCGCTGCAAAGCTCGCATTGATACTAAAAGAGACCGTTTATCGCCTCAATCAGGCCGGCCGATCAATAGGTCAATCAATTCATGATAAGCAGACTGACGCTGGATTTGGACGCTGCGTCACCGAAATGTGTCTTTCCTACAACTTTTTTTGGCAAAAACATTGTAGTTGAAGACGTTACGTCGACAGGACACTTGTACCTTCCACACGTGATAAATAAGTGGAAGCGAGCTTCCTATGTTATATATCAAGGTCGATCAAACAGTCGTTTTACTCAAAAAATTATTTTGGAATGTGTATCTACCATAACCAAAGCGGCAAGTATGACTTATATCAGGAGGAGGCAAATGAAGAGATCCTATACGGTACCTCTATAGAATCGCTAAAAACTGTGCGGACGCCAATATGATAACTGTATGAAATGCTATAAATATGAAAACTCGCAACTGGAGCATTAGAGTGATAGCCAACTAACGATCAAGATCTTTTGGCCGTTTGTCGGAAGCCTACTCTGGGGACGCAATGCAGTCGTTCGTATATCGCATTTTCAGGCCGCACGGCAGCGCATGAATTACATTATCCAACGTCTAGTGAATGTAATCTTGTAAAGCGCATTATACGGTATCTGAAGAGTAGCAAAAAGCTTGAGCTTCACATGGTTGTGGATCCAAGCAACGGTGCTAAGCTCAATCATCAAACTTTCAGTGACACTAATTTTGCCTTGGATAAGACGGGCCGAAAGTTGTTGACCGGAGAAGTCGTGATGCTTGACGCAATGCTTGTCACCTAGGTGTGGTGAAGTCGATCTCAAAAAATCACTGTAGTGAGTGTCGATCTTCCACTTGCCCAGACTTGCCGACTCACGGAGGGGGTACTCCGATACGTGACTTGTTGTATAGCCTTGTGCTCACCTTGTGTACCCGTCGGAGGGGCTGGATTGATCTCTTCGTAATGGCCTTGGGAGATGTCGATCCCGCTTAGGGTTTGGGGTTGAGCGTTCGCTTTCGGTGCGGAAATCTTCACACTACGAACAGGAGTTCTGAGATCTTGATCTTGAGTCGCGGCGATCTCTATTTGGAGATGTCGCGATCTCGATCTTGATACACACCGATCTCGATTTGTCTTCGGGATCGGGATCTTTGCTGTGCGGAAATCTTCACTCAGCAAACAATAGTCTTGCGTCGATCTTGCGTTGGGATCGGTCCGATCTGGTCTTAGGATCGGCTGATCTTACCGGAAGTGCGCAATATGGACAGATCGGTTCTTGGTTTCGCCAAAATGAAACACGCCGATATGTCCAGTAGATCGATTCGATCTTGCTCGGTCTTGTATTGAACGCCTTTTCCAGATCTTCTGACCACTTGAGCCGTCTCGCGATATTGTGTCCAATGTCCTTTTCCTTGTGTTGCTGCTACCCTAGCAGTTGAGTTGAGTGTGATTATTTGATCGATCCGGGCCAGATATCCCGAGATCGCTCTTCTCGATCTTGGCCAACAATCCAAGATCTGTCTTCTGTGTCCCTGAAACACGCGTGACTTGACCCGCCGGGGAAGCCAAATCAATCTTGCTCGGAGAAGAGGGGAGGCGAACGTGCGTCGTGTGCAGAAGAAGTAGAGTTCAAGTCTGTTTTATCATCCAACCAAACTAATAGCCATCCTATCCTTAAGCCTATTCCAAACTGTAGGTCACTCTCCAAACCGATATCACCTTTAACCTTGACCGCATCCTTGAACACGTGTCGAAATCTCGTGACCTGTACTCCAAAGATAGCGCCAATACTCCCGATATCGTACCTAGACACCAAAAAGGAAGCAAATTCCAAATACGGTATCAAATACCCACTTTTGGTACCAAAAGGTCCAAAATAGTATCCAAATGCGGAAAGTGTCTAAATCCATTTTGAGACGTCAATTCGACCGGCTTCCACCGGCTCTTTCGATCTAGACTTTAAGGACATCACTCATGGATCTTCAACAAGCATTTAAATCATCAAACATTAGCTCTATCATCGATATATCCATAACCAGCAGGGAACATGACCGATCTGATGTCCAATTCGAGATCGTTGAGGATCGACACAGCGCGATCCGGTCCTATATGTTCTTCCGTTCGTTTTACATGGTCCGATACCATCCTCAAGGGTTTATCCGCACAATGGGACCATCCACAGTTCTTACAACGGTCCCACGGACCCCCACAAACATCCACACTTCCAGATCGGTCCATAATTAACCTAAATCAGTACTTCTTTTGGGAGACCCGTAGAGAGTGTCACCGGTCTGCAGGATGTTATACCTTCGTCACAGAGTTACATCACATCACCTGATCTCGGATCCTTATCCCAGATCGCTCCATGGAAATCGTTCTAACTGTCGTCTTGTTCCAGATCACCCCGTCTCAGATCGTTCCATACCCATCAGTCTGACGACAGTTGGATCGAATCGCCGATCACGTTTGGATCGCCAGGTCCCATGGCCTCATTTCCACCAGTAAATGGCGTCCCAAATGTGTAGCCACCGTTACTCGTCGAAATTTGATCAGTGACTTCACCACATAAGCATGCAAAGTCAGGGAGCAGTTGGCGTGTATACAATAAGGTCAATATTTACCGCCGAATATGACGCGGCACGCGATCTACGTAAGTTATGCGACTTGTCAATGAATCTGCGAATGGCTATGTTAACCCCGGTGGAATTGCTGTTAGAAATCAGACTGCGATCAAGCACCTGGTAGTCGAAGCATACCTGCGAAGGCAAAGCACATAGACATGTGAGTAAACTTTGTACGTAATCAGTGAAGATGGAGATGGTTATACCGCGTTACGTACCATCGGACAAGATGGCGGCCGACGCATCGACAAAGACGCTTAATTTCCCCAAGCTTGCCTACATGTCGTAGGCTTATAGTAACGGAAACACTGCTGAGAAAGAGTGATAGAAAAAGATGATGTGGCTCACGCGACATTATAAAAGGTGGGTCCTAAGTTACCGTTTGCCTCCAGGATATCATATAACGACTGTTATATCCAAAGCGGTGCGAGAAGTGTACGAATGTATGCGGAAAAATTACATCACAATTTCACAAATAAAATTAGCAACAGTTAATGTCAAAATTAAAGAATAGAATCCGGTGGTCCAAAAGGTTTTGAGTCTGATCAACTTGATTTTGGCTGCTTGAAGTAATAGGAAAATGTTTGGTCATGGCGTCGCGATAGGACATGGTCCGACAAAGGAGATCTATGTAAGCGTAAGGTGTGAAGTCATTTTCTTTGAGTGGACGTGGAGATGGCAATTAAGCTCTCTAATCAAAGGTGAAGGCTAAGTAAAGTAATGAGTGTGTTGAAGTGATCGAGAGCAAGCGACAACTAGTGTACAATATCGAGGGCGAGCGAATTATGCCAAGATTAGAAAAGGTTGGACAACGGCGAATACAGGATAACCCACCGAGCAAGCGACACGAAAGTTGGCTGGATATACAGTGTGCAGCCCCACTTAAGCACTAAGTGAATACAGGAGAGAATAGACGATCATGCTAAAGCGAGTTTTGCTTAATGTTGTCGAAGTTAAGTGCCGGAAGTGCAAGTTGCACTTGTATCAACTCCAGAGGTTTGACCTGTGCAGAAGTATAATTGGAATGTAATATATACCTTAATGTGATTTATTGGGTGCCACAAATATATACAGTGAAAAGTTTTTGCTATGTATATTGACCAGCCACTAACGAGGTCCGATAGGAGCTGCAACGCGTCTATAACGCGTTCTATTGCAAGTCAACTTTTTTTTGCTCAATGTTTACTATCAACACGGATTAAAAATTGAAATTACATGTAGATATGTAAACGGTAGTATCAAATTGTCAACAGTGCATTTTCACGAATCGGAAATGCTGAATCAGGCTTTCGTCGACATTGAATACACAGGTTCACAACTTAAAAATAAGTGGCATGCCGTCATCTTTTGACATGAAATATGAGATTCACGATGTACGCATCGCATGTTTATTTTATCAAAGACAGAGGGGTTGAGTATGCTTAGTATATTTAATATATTATATGCTGTCTCACATTCGATACACTTAAAGAGGAACTGAAGGCTACGCTTATGTACTTGGCGTTCTCCACTGCAGATAGTTATAATGCGTCAATCTTTGCAGCATGCATATTACAATAGCAATATCAGAACTGACATCACCACCACCATCTGCATCATTTTGTTCATGCCCACCATACCGTCCCATCAGCTTTACGCATGCAGGCCCACCATTTTTGTCCACTACAATCCGTTTAGCACATACGACAGCACCAAACTATTTCCGTTATAGCATCAATATCGTGCATTGCCTCATTGTTGCTGTTATGTATCAATCATTCTATGCTGCTTCGGGTCGTACTCCTTATAAAGCATTTTCTACGCGTCGTTCCGAAAGATAGCTGTGTGATGGAACACACTTCTTACTAATTAAATGGTAGGCCCTTGTACTTCAACAGTACAAGGGTGTGAGCTTTCAAAACTACACATACACAGTAGAGGAACTAAAGATTGTGAACAAGAGTTGTTCAGAATGAAAGAAAGATAGTATCGTATATATTATAGGAAATCCCATATCATAAATTCTCTTTATCTTACTTACACTATCCAAACCTGCAAACTTGTTTGTATAATCTCCCTTACCACATTCGCGCGCGTGTAGCAGCCACTGGTTATATTTTTAAGTGATATCATGACCTATAAATACAATGGCAAAACAATGTTGAATACACTCACCCCTCTCAAAACAGAATCTTTATCAGAGACACCCTCTATATAGTACTCACAGTGTCACCAAGCATTTCAAGTATAAAGGAATTTTTATACTGTTATATTTATAAGCGAGTAAGATATAGGATACGATTAACACTCGCCCCTCTGGAAGAAAACCCTATCTATATGACTTACTCCCCCTATTTCTGATGCTGAATGAAATACGTGGCATTTGATTTGACAGTTGTTCTAGCAGAAAATTTGCCTAAAATCTATTCAGCAATGTCATAGAACCACAGATGTGAACTTACAAAAGACATAGAGCATATCATTATGGGAGAGCTCATGGGGCACAAATTGCTGATAACGTCATGACGACAGATACAAAAGACTTCAGTTATTAGCTCCGTAAGGCAATTGGAAGGTAAAACAAAATTCAATTTTCGTAAATACCCGACTACACCACTGATACAAGACGCCCACCCAAGAACAATAATCCCGTGCAACCAATGAGCTCAATAAAGCAAGTATCCCTCTCTCTGGAGCAGAAGTACGAGGTCTTTCAACACTTCAAAAAATGTCCCAAACATCCGCTTTTACGAAGTGCAGACTTATGTGACCATTCAGCTCCAGCACAGCATTAGTAAATAAACGATGCATCGGCTCATGGCCATGATAGAAATCAACTTTGACGTCTTTAACCCTAATGTAAAAAAAGAAACGACGTGTAAATCATCCTGAGTTCGAGGAGGAGCTGCTGAAATTCATTCTCGAGCGCGAGAATGACGGGTCATCTGAAGATAGACTGGCGTCAGAATTTCAAGAAGAAGGACAACATCAAAAGCTGCGCGTTGACAGGCGAGAGCGGTAGCTTATGTATCGAGAATTTGCAAGTAGCAAATTCTAGAATTTGATCTCTGATTGAACAGTATTCTTCGAGTATTGTGCTTTAGTTTGATGAGACAGAATTGTTTTACGACTTGCCACTAAACAAAACCCTATCCACGGTTTGTAACAACGGTAAGAAGAGCGTAAAGTCACGCATAACAGTTGATCTGTGCTGTAATGCAAGTGGATCTGAAAAGCTGGACCCTATCATCACCTAAAAGTTTTTAAAACCAAGTTGCTTTGAGGGTGTGAAGATCGAGAAGGGTGGCATCGTATACGCTGCAAACTCAAACGCCTGGATGACTGTAAATATCTATAATTAGCGGCTGCATCCATTAAATCTTTAAATGTATGGTCGCAAATTCCCTGCTACTTCCCGAAAATGCTTCCAGTCACAAGGTTAACGAGAACTGAACAACGGTAATGAGAATTTTTTCCGCCTAGCATGACTTTCACTATCCAGCTGACCGATGCAGGTACGCAATAATCACATTATCTATATATGTGCGTCTTAAATCTACATTGATCTCCTCAACCTACATGTATGTTGTATAGGTATCGTTCGGTTGTTTTAAGCTCGCTAAAAGAATCTGTCAATGCGAATGCGCATGGATCTGATCGAAGCAAACATGGAACGCAGACTTAATGTCCTCGAAGCCAATGATTATGCAGCTGAGAGCTGGAACAGTATTGGCGGGGAGATCATTCGATGTTGCTGTATCAAGAGTGGGATCATCGAAGCGCCGCAAGTTGCGGATTTGCGTGCACAAATACGACTATCGACAGTCCAGCCTCGCCTTTTAAGAAGACTGCTGCGATCTGACTGATAAGTTTTAAAAGATTGGTGTAACCGTTAGCGTGAATGATTATGTCGTAATCGGGGACCACGAGCAGATTCACGAATAACAAGAAGCTCAGATTGAAGCAGAAGTAGAGCCCGCGAAAGTCGAAAGCGACGACGATCAAGCGTCTGTCAGCGCAAAAGAAGCACTTAAGTGCTGCCTGCTTTTGAGTTCGTACTTCATACGCTCAGATGAGGACACGCTGTAACGGGGCAGCCCGTTACATGGAATTTTCACTCTAAGGAAAGTGACAATAAAGAATATGAAGTTGGATATTCTTTAAACAATATCACCAAAGTGGTGATATTGAAGGGTCGACCAAAGAGTCTGTTCATTGGTTGATATCTTGATGATATCAACCCACCAATCGCCGCAAGACGCGCGCAATGAGTGGTGACGAGACGTCACCATACACTCAGTTATATTAGCATAATTAAGTTAAGTCAAACAGAGAGACAGTGGTTAAAAGACTTACTTATATTAATATAACAGTTCTGCTTTTACCTTACCTACGCTTCCTCGCTTGCCTTGTTTACGTCCGTCGGGGCACCGATACCCTTGCGTTAAGTTCACGCAAGGGTGTGCCCCGTTACACCTGGTAGCACTTTGTAGTCCTTCCAAGGACCTTAACATCCAACATGAACATGTTGGATGATGAAGAGACCTTTCACGTCACGCGTGAAGGGTTTACCCATTTGAGTGACATCGAATGGGGTGCGGTAGAACGAATGAGTTCTACCGTAGGCGAACTCTCCATTAGCGCCATGTTGGAGTCTCTAGACAGAGACCAACAACATGCCGCTATAGCCAAGTTTATACAACATGAACTTGTCAACGAAAGGGAGAAAGTAGCCTTGCTTCACCAGCAAGGCTCTCAACATGCCGAGCAGTTGAGAGAAATCGGTGCTCAATAGACAGAGCTGTTGAGACAGCAGCAATTCCATGCTGCTGTGGGCGGGACGGCGCATGCGCGTCGTCCCGAGGTCATGAAAGTTGACATCTCCAAGTACAGTGGAGTCCAGGAGGACTCCCTGTTACTATGGTTTGTCGAACTCGACAGAGCCCTAAGGGCTCGTCGCGTCGAAGATGAGCAAATGAATCTCACATTTGCTCAGACCCACTTGGCAGGGCGTGCCAAAACTTGGTCCCTGGGACTCGAGAGTAGCGACCCAAACGTGTTTAGGTCGCTAGATGACTTCAAGTCCCGTCTCAGACAAACGTTTGAGCCGCCACGGGCTGAGTTCAGGGCTCGTTCAGAGCTCCTGAAACTCAAGCAGGGTAAGCGTGATGTGCACGCTTACGCACAACATATACGACTCCTTGCGAGTAGTATAACTGCCAACCCAGTCCATGAACACACGTTGATTACGGTGTTCATGCAAGGGCTCGCAGAAGGGCCCGTCAGGAGCCACCTGTTCCGCCTAGAGCTGAATACGCTTGAAGAAGCGATATTAGCCCCGGAACAGGAAGACTTTAGCATGAGACAGGCTCATGCTAGCTCAAACTCTTATCGTCCACCGAGACGACAAGAGATCGGAGGTCCAGAACCAATGGACCTCTGCTATGTTGAGAGCGAGAGACCTCGCTCTTCGAACAACAAGCGATTGCAGAGGTGCAATCGCTGTCAGAAGTTAGGGCACTACGCATACGAGTGTAGTGCTCCACGTCCAGTACCAAACAGTACTGAGCAAAATGGACTACCATTCGCCAGAAAGGGCAATGGGCGTGGGTCCAGCGCTGTTGCGAAGCCGCAACAGCAAGACGGACCATCAAAAAATGGTCGGGGTCAGTAGGGGCGGAGCGCCCTACTGATTCAGCAATTTCAAGAGAATTTGCAAGTCTCTTGACGAAAGTTGGTCCAGATACACAATCATTGTGTGTATCTGCACCTGGTGATGACGCTTCGCTCATCACCTTGAAGTTGGAAGCGACAAATGATTTGTCGTTTCGTGCCCTAGTAGACTGTGGGGCGTCGAACAACTTTGTTCGACGCCAGTCACTAGAGGGTCGTAGGCTCAAGTTCGTTGAGCGCGACATTCCCCTCACAAGAATGACGGTGCGCCTTGTAACAGGCGCATCGATAACCGTTGAGAAACGTGTAGTAGGAATCCACTACACGTTAGAGGGCGAGCAGTACGATGATGACTTCATCGTACTAGATCTGGATGACAAATTTGATGTCATCCTGGGATTACCTTGGCTCAGAAAATACGAGCCAAGGGTGAGCTGGCAGCATCGATCCGTGAAGAGGCCTGCCGCTTGTTCATCAGATGGCCATCTGATGAACATCTTGGAGCGTCCACAAGCGTGTGGATGTTCTGCGAGTGAGTGCGATGGCCTCACTTGCGGTACGGTCGTTAGCACGACTGCACAAGATCACAGTGTAGTTGATCACTACACTGTGGAGCAAGCTCCCGGCGGCTGTACAGAAGTACAGGCTGCGCCGAAGGTTCACCACTCGAATAAGTCGAGTGGACCGGGACATGGATGCATGCCTAGCGGGCAGCATCTTAGAAGTAAGAAACCTTTTGCCACCAAAGGTCAACATGGTCATCGTAGGTCGACTGGAGAGTCGGCCAAAGAGGATCAGTCCCTGACTGTAGTCGCACACACACAGTCAGAAGACGTCGAGGGAATAAGTCCCCACGTACTTGAGGAAGGAATTCCTCAAGAGTCACTTTCTGATGGATCAGGCCCTCAGCAACCTGTGGAAGCAAGTTCCCAGGAAGAAACCGAGACGTTGAACGTCTTGGTTAATGACGGATCAAGCGTAGGCGCTTATACGCTTGATCTGATTGTGCCTCCGAAGTTGACTTCGGAGATAACTCAGTTGCCAACGCTAGAACCGAAACGGTTCTTGCGTGATCTGCGTAGTGGCAAAGTCAAGCAGATCTGCATACTCGTCACGGAGGATGAGTATCTGGCCGATATTCGGTCGGCAACAGTATTTGCTGAGAACGAACGGGTTTTCAGCAGCTCATCGATGGACGAAAGTGTTCTCGATGAGAAGACTCGGATTGAGCGATACACGTCTCAATCCTGGGAGCCACTTCAGGCAAATCCTTTGTATAAGGATTTGATCGAATTCAGGGATGTGTTCCCTGAATCCGTACCTTGCGAGTTGCCTAACGACAAAGGCACTCGACACGAGATCGAGCTCAGACCGTGCTCGAAGTACTGTGTCATGAAGCATTGGCCACTGCCTCGTGAAAAAGTACTAGCGATCGACAAGTTCTTTGCCGATCGCTTAGCAGCGGGCCATGTGAGGGAATCAACATCCCCTCACAGCTCTCCGACCTTCTGTGTGCGAAAGGCCATAGGAGGGTGGCAGATAGTGCACGCATTCAACAAGTTGAATGCTGCAACGGTACCGGCTCAGACGCCGATACCGAGGAAGGACGTAATCATAGATGGTATGTCAAAGAGCACCATCTTTTCGTCCATGGATCTGATGGATGGATTCTATCAGATCCTCATGCGTGAACGGGACATCCCGTTCACAGCAGTGAGTACCCCCAGCGGAATGCTGTGGGAGTGGCTAGTTATGACACAGGTGCTGAGTAATGCCCCTGCAACATTCAACAGATGTGTCACAAATCTGTTGAGACCGGTGCGAGACTTCGCACCGAGTTACTTCGACGATGTGTTCGTCCATAGCCAAGCTATGGACGGAAAGACGGACGTGGAGGTTTACAGAACTCACGTTCGTCAGGTTCTTCAACTTATGCGCAAGCATAAGTTGTACGCCAACCTCAAGAAGTGTATATTCACGGCTAGCGAAATACCACTTCTTGGGTGCATCGTGGGTAAACACGGCGTACGCCCTGATCCCGAAAAGATCAAGGCGATCACCGACTGGCCAGTGCCAGTCGATGTCAAGGGACTAAGGAAGTTCCTTGGGCTAGCGGCGTACTTGCACAAGTACTCGCGCAACTACGCCAAGATGACTGTTCATCTTTCTTGTCTGCTCAAGAAAAATGCCAAGTGGTCATGGAACGATGAGTGCCAGCGTTCCTTTGATGGTATTAAGCAAGGCTTGATGCAATCGCCGATCTTGGCGATTGAAGATCAGGACAGACCATTTCATGTGGTCTGTGACGCCAGCGATTTTGCAATCGGCTGTGCGGTAATGCAGTTCGATGCAGATGGCGCGGAGCGCGTCATCTGTTATCAGTCGCGTCAGCTGCAAGCAGCTGAGCGCAATTACACAGAGCATGACAAGGAACTCCTTGCCATGAAGCACGCACTGGCTAAGTTTCGCGTCTATCTCTTGGGAGATAGATAGTTCATCGTCTATACGGACCATGCGTCATTACGCACGGCCGTAAAAAGCCCACATATCTCGCAAAGGATGTCGAGGTGGCTGTCTTTCTTCGCGGAGTATAACTTCTCCGTAGAGTATAAACCAGGCCGACTTAATGTCGTCTCTGATGCGCTCTCGCGCCGGCTGGATTTCGAGCCAGACGCACAATTCGACAGTGAGGATAAGCCCACTGTTGCGACACTGTAGTCAGTGTTCCGACGTCAAGTTTACTTGACGACGTACGAAAGGCATACGCAGAAGATAAGGATCTTCTGCGATTGATGGATCATCTGGTGAATCCATCCAGTAAATCCATGAGGAATTTACCGGCTTTGTACCGATCCTCATCAGGTCGGTATAGTACACGCAACGGATTGCTGTACTATACAGCAGTTGCCGACGACACGCCTCGTGTCGTCGTACCCGCTCATCATGATTTGCGTTTACGCATCGTGTATGAGTATCACGATGCCCCAACAAGCGGCCATCGTGGTAGAGAAAAGACTTACCTCACGGTAAGTCGTGACTTTTACTGGCCACGCCAGTATCAGTTTGTACGCAAGTACATACGTGCTTGCGAGATTTGTCAACGGATGAAGCCTAGTCCTTCATCCCGTGCGCCATTGTAGCCTCTGCCTGTTCCGACAGAGTTCTTTCATTCCATTTAATGGACTTCGTCTTCGGGTTTCCCGAAGACGCTCACAAGAATAATAATATTCTTGTGTTTGTTGACCGGTTCAGTAAGATGGTCCATCTTTTTGCTGTACCCGAGTCGATCGAGGCTCCAGGTTGTGCTCGTGTCTTTCTCGACACGGTCTTTAGACTCCACCGGTTACCCCGTGAACTCGTATCCGACCGTGACCCTCGGTTCACGGCGGCATTTTGGCAAACCTTTTTCCGTTCTCTTGGAACACGATTGAAGATGTCTACTTCTGACCATCCCGAAACAGATGGTCAGACGGAACGTGCGAACCGTGTCCTCGAAGAGATCCTTCGAGGATATGTCCACTCGTTTCCGAGTTGGAGCGAATTCCTACCCATGGTGGAATTCGCCATCAATAATTCGGTGCATGCTTCCACACAGCACACACCGTTTTACGTGAATGGCTTACGCCATCCACGTGTGCCAACCCTTCTCGAGTGTGACTCTTGAATAAGGGGGGAGGGACTCGCTCGAGCAAAAACCGTTTTGGCTCTTGCTCATCACGTGTCGACGCTAATGTCGTCACGTATGATGCCGATGTCGATCAGGTCGACATCGATGAAGAAGATCACCTCAATAATAGCGATGACGCTGTTATTGACTCGGATGATGATGACGATGCTGGTATATTCAGCATCGTCAACGATTATGCCAGCGAGGAAGAAGACAATTTCGCTGAAGAAGATAGCAATCTCTTAGCAGTGCGCACGAAGCGCACTGAAAGACAAAACAAAGAGTCAGCAGAGAACTTCCTGCTGACTCGAGAAGCGGTGGTCCGTTTCGTTCAGGACTCCATCGCAAATGCGGTGGACCGCCAGAAACGGAACGGAGACAATAATGAAAGAGCAAATGTTCTGTCATTTAAGGTTAACGACCTAGTACTACTGTCTACGGTAAACTTACCTGGACATGCAGTCACTAGTGTCGGCAGTAGTAAACTACTGCCGATATACATTGGGCCATTTCGAGTGTTGTATCGCAAGGGCAATGCATACACACTCGAATTGCCACGTAAGATGCGCACGCATCCTACGTTTTACGTGGGGAGGCTCAGGCTGTACTGTCAGTACGAGCCTTCTTCTTCCGATGAAGATAGCCCCCACGTTCAAGAACATCCATCAAGTTCCTGCGTTCGCGCTCCAGACGATCCGTCTGGTCGCGCAGATATGATACCTCGGACCTAAACCAAGATATCTCCCCGCGAGCTGTCGCCAGCTCGCCAAAAAGAGAGCGGACATCCCGCTCGACCTGAAGCTGCGCTGTGGCATAATCGGCGCTATCCCTCGCCCGATCAGCCTCGTGATCCTTGCGGTTCTTTCGCACGGTATCCGTCAAAGAGTAGCGCCGGTCGCGATCGTGCTTCAAGTCACCGCGCAATTCATCGATTGCGTGATTCATCTCGTAAGGGTCAAGATGGTGAACCGAATCATCTGGAGGAGGTCTTTCCTCCTCCACCACATCCTTTGGTGGATGCTCACGGTGATCAACGCTTTCTGGTGAAGCGTATCTTGAATCACCGTGACGATTCAGGATCAAGGACGATCTACCTCGTCCAGTGGCGGGGGTATCCACCCTCTTGGAACAGCTGGGAGCCCCGCTCTCAGCTGTTGATGGATGTTGAAGGTCTCGTCCGCCAGTATGACGAGATCCATCCGATGAGTCCTGTGGCCCATCGGTAAACACGCGCCCTAGGCGCTTGTAGACGGATTGCAAGTTTGCACTCGCGTCACGCATCTCAGCCGAGATGTGTGCCCTTTCATAGGGCAAACTTAGGGAATACACGTCCCTCAGTGCACGCTGCAAGTTGTCAACACAACTCGCAGAAGGGTCTCCCCATGTGGTGCAAGGAATGTATGCCTCACTCGATAAACAGTGCAACCGGTACTTAGCACCGGTTGGTGTTCGCTTTTTAAACCTGAGGCGTGTCGCCTCAAGTTTCATGAGCCACCCTTCTCGTCCAAAATTCTTTACGTTTTGGACGAACGCGTTCCACGCAGCCAAAAGCGAGGCCTTGTCACGCTTTTGGTTGCTGTTGTACCATCGATGTCTAAGGAAGACATCGAGATAAAAGTTTTCCTCAGCGCTAAAGTTGCTCGCGCTGGGATTCAAGCCGTGAAGCTCAGTCGCATCGAATAAGGGTATTCGATGGTGTTGGCTTGTCTCGTGAGACAAGCTATTGATGAGCCGTTCAGGAAAACGCCACGGCTACAGCTCATCACGCTTCACAGTGGTATCCTTGTCGGTACCACGGTTGTCAGCACGACGATGGGTTGCACCATCGTCAAGTCGCTCGTGCGAAGGAGCACGAGCTGATTGCGGTGATGAGCAAACATACTCATCATCCGATTCGTCATCACTGCCGAACAGACTGTGCTCACGAGTCCGTTCGTTCGGCAGTGTCCTTGGCGAACACCGAGGCGTCGCCGGTGAGCGAGACGCCTCTGGCGCATTGCCCGAGTCAGACGTGTATGACTCGCCAGAATAGATGACCTCAATGTCGGGGTCATCATGCGCACGCGGTGAGGTGCCGCGTGCACCTGCAGCACCTGTTGCTGCAGGCGAAGAACGAGCAGCAGACGACGAATCGTCTGCCGCAGAAGCTGGCACAGGCACAGAATCTGTGTGCCTTGAGTCACCTCGCATAGACATGTTAACTATGCGAGGTCAAGCGGAAAGTGAATGGAACGGACCCAACAAGTGCTCCCTTTCCCAATGGTGGCCAACGGGTGGCCGCCATATTTTCGATAGTCACACGGTGACTATCAGTTAAGGGGGGGGGGTGTAACAGGGCAGCCCGTTACATGGAATTGTCACTTTAAGGAAAGTGACAATAAAGAATATGAAGTTGGATATTCTTTAAACAATATCACCAAAGTGGTGATATTGAAGGGTCGACCAAAGAGTCTGTTCATTGGTTGATATCTTGATGATATCAACCCACCAATCGCCGCAAGACGCGCGCAATGAGTGGTGACGAGACGTCACCATACACTCAGTTAGATTAGCATAATTAAGTTAAGTCAAACAGAGAGACAGTGGTTAAAAGACTTACTTATATTAATATAACAGTTCTGCTTTTACCTTACCTACGCTTCCTCGCTTGCCTTGTGTACGTCTGTCGGGACACCGATACCCTTGCGTTAAGTTCGCGCAAGGGTGTGCCCCGTTACACACGCGAATCATACAGTCAGATCCGGATATATATCGTCGGTTTTTCGCAAAATCTGGCACGCTAGGATGACCAGCTCGACATGAGAGACTTCATATAGTAGAAAAACGTTACATTTCATTATAATCGGGGGGTCCCGCTTAAAAAATATCATGCAACTTCTTCCTTTCAGATTCTCTACAAAAGATTTTTTACAAGACACGCTGTAAGAATTGGGCACGAAGTTGTCTCTTATAGATCGGGGTGAGTGTAGTACCTCTAAAGCTCACATTTAAACAATCTTGACTTGCAAGGGTAATATCGGTAATTATTACATAAGATAACATTCACGTTGGCCTGATTCGTGCCAATGACGTGTAACAGGCTCACCCCATTACACTCCACAAGCTCTAGACTCAGTGCATTATCAATCAAAAATCGACGCCCCTACTCGCTTTCCCAGCATGGGCTCAAGCTTTAACGACATCTGCCGCACATCTCCGGAAAACTTGCTCCATTGAGTCTATTTCCGACAGCTATCTTGGTGAGGTAGTACACGTCGTGCGTATCGAGGGGTGTGTGGCGGTGTCGTCTCGAGCCACTTTCCGCGTCCAGCTGGCATTGCGATGTTCCCAGTCTCGTCCTGTCTATATCTTAAGCGGTCTCCATGGTTGTTCCCTCTATATCATTCCTTTTTAGCGCTTCGGTCGTATCGACTATTCTCCCATCAACAGCTCGGTCATCAGCTCCGTGACAGGCCATACTGGCCACCGCGGTGATAAGATATTGTACCTAGTTGAGTGCTATGATCCTGAGTCCAATACAGCTGCCTTTGACCAGCTGATAGTGCACATCTAATCGGTCAGCTTGTAAAGCAAAGTGAGCCTCTTAGCCGACGTCGACCCAGTCTGAGTCTTCCAATTTTTCTTCGTGGACGTAGTCACTGACCTTTTCTAGACTTGGACCGCATCATCACTTGCAACTAGGTTCAGACATCTTGGCTGAGCCTCCCTTTATTTCATTGAGCTCAAATTCTAAACAAAAAAAGTGAATGACCTGTCGGAGGCGCTTGGAAATCTTTATGTCATCGGCGGGTAGTATCACGAATGCATGCATACACAAGGACGCTCTTCTAATCGTTCATTACCTCTTCTAAA
This sequence comes from Hyaloperonospora brassicae, assembly GCA_947650285.1. Classification (NCBI taxonomy): domain Eukaryota; phylum Oomycota; class Peronosporomycetes; order Peronosporales; family Peronosporaceae; genus Hyaloperonospora; species Hyaloperonospora brassicae. Next base: position 16,956 of record CANTFL010000550.1, on the reverse strand, counting down.
TAGGCTTGTTGGTTTCCTTCTAAGTTGTGATCGAAGTTCAGTTTTTTTTCATACTTTAAACAATCAAGGGTGGGTGCACTTGACCAGAAACATGTCTTGCAGTTACATTGCTGGCTTTGACTCACATGTTATTCTCAGCACGTCTGATCGAAACAAGTGGCTGTGTCCGAGTAGGCAATCGCTGCGTTATCGCAAGTGGATAGCTCCTATAATGGACAACCGGCAGTTTCCTCTCACTACATCTTCTGTTCTGTTTTGTGAGAGATTCCGTGACGCTATTGGTCTATGGACAAACAGTCTTCGAGATAGCTGTTGGTCATGCAGGTCAATGAAAAACGTCTTACACACGCATCCAGCATTTGCCTTTTTATGGCACTCAGCAGCGACTTACAAACGCGCGGACGCCTTCGGATCAAAGACAAACTTGCCGCTGTCAATGATCACGACGCCACGCTCTTTGACCACGGCCTGGAATAGCACGTCAGTGCTGCTCTCCTGCCACATCCGGGTCTGAATAGTCTCTCCAGGAAAGCACGGGCTTGAGAAGCGCACGTGAATGGACTTGAAACGCACCACGTCACCCTGACAGAATTGCTTGTACAACGAACGGCTGGCTACGCCCATGGAGCATAGACCATGCAAAATAGGCTGCTTGAAACCCACGCTTGCTGCAACGTCGGGGTCGACGTGCAGCGAGTTGTAGTCGCTGAAGTAAACAGTCATAGCACGCGCAACAGATCGTTAGCAAGCTGTCATCATCACCAGCAAGCGTTATCTCTCTCTCTCTTTCGACTGACTGCAGAGATAATCTGGCCCCATGCATGTCGCAAAAGAAACAATATTTGCGACTCACCCCGACAGACGATAGATCTGTGCCTGATTCGGCGACGTCTGAATCTCATCTTGAAAGTCGGGCTCGCGATCGGGAATCTGCACGCGTGCTAGGGACTTGCGTCCTTTGCCCGGGAAACCCGTAAGGCCTCGAATATAAGAGCCGCTAACGAGCTTCACCAATGGTCCATGGACATCTTCAAACAGCGTCTGCGTCTCAATAAGCGCGTTCTTCCCTTTGTTATAGCATGAAAGGAGCTTGCTCCGACCCGTCAGCGTGGCCCCCATGGAATCCAAAGGCCGTAGGATCTCCACCGACTGCTCAGCGTGCAGCATCATAACTGGATCAAAGCTATCGAGTGCGTCTTCTAGCAGAAATCCGAATGTCGGGGGCGGAAATGGCACTACGTCTTGAGACTCGCCTTTGAATAAAAGACACACCGGATAGAGCGGAAAAGCGGCAAACGAGTCGTGCAGCTCGTGCGTAAACTGCAGTGAGGACTCACCGATGCCAGCGGCATAGACCAGCAAGTCACGCTGGTTGTACCGCACTGTGTACGCCCTCTCGGGACTGCTCAGGAGCTTGTCCACGTCTACGGTCATGCTGGTTGGTGGCGTTTCTACCACACTGACACTAAAGCCTACTGATTTAGTGACAAGCTACGTGTCATCTGGGCTTTCACTGCGCGGTGATTGGTCGGCGATCTGATTTACGGCATAAGACATATGGTATACGCATGTATTGAGATTGCGGCCACTCCACCTCGACCAAGGACGGGTTCCAGCCCACCGCCTTATGATTGGTCAATAACGCTCGTCCTTTGTCGCGCAGAGCAGCCGCTCCCTCGATCGCCAGTCAACACACGAGGAGCTCCCGCGTCCAAAGACAAGTCCCACCGTCCCCCTCGTCGTCCCCCTCGCCGTCCGTGCCTCTCTGTTGATACATCGGCCGACCATGGGAAGCGCACCAAGCAAGTCGTCAGCGCGGCCGCCCAGTCATCCCTATCCTGTGCTGGCCACTAGTGCAGCTCCTGTACGTACTGTACAATCTAAATGTTACGATCACCGGATGTGTCGATTCTGACGCGACTATTCTGTCTACCAATATTGATGCTGGACTTGACCTGCCACCTGGAGCAGCAGCTACCAGTGCTGATGCAGCAGGTGGTGGATATTGAGAAGGAACGTACCAAGCTGCCGAACCCTGGACTCTACGAAAATGCGCCCAATGAGCTTAAGCCGCCTGTCAGTCCTGACGCGTTTGACGGCTTTCGCTTTGATTTTACGCGCATACTGGGCGCGCGGTGCTCGACATCGCACTCTTTTTTGATGGGTACACCCTTGATACCTGGCGGGCTATATCAATTTGGTGCTAACGTTGTCATGGGCGACCCCATGGATCCCTCGACGTTTCTCATGAGTAAGATCACACCGGACGGTTATCTTGACGCTCGATGGAATCACAAACTCTCGGAGAAGTGGAAAATGCGTGTCAAGTCGCAGCTCAAGAACGAAGAGAACGGCTCTCAAGCGCTTGCCGACTTTGACTATGTTGGCGAGGACTTTACATGGAACATGAAGGTCTCGAATGGCCCACTACTTGGCGTCAGCTACCTGCAAAGTGTCACGCAAAAACTCGCACTAGGTGGCGAAGCCTACTACCACGGCAAGCACCAGAAAGTGATCTCGGCCTATGCGGGTAAATGGATTGCGCGCGACTGGGTTGGTATGGCCACATATGGCGCCATGGGCACGCTGCAGCTTGCGTACTTACGCAAGGTCGGCCGCCGTCTTCGCTATGGCTCGGAGTTTGTGTACAATTACGCTTCGGGTGAGGCGCAGACGACCTGCGGTGTGGAGATGGACCTTGGTCAGACACGGTTTGTGTCTAGCGTGGACTCGACCTTGCGCGTAGCAACAAGCATCGAGTCTCGTGTGCTGCCCAATTTTGTGCTTTCGCTCTCAGCTGAGGGCTTTCCGCTCAAAGACGACTTCAAATTTGGCTACGGTGCACAGATTTCGTTTTAGATGTAAATGCGCAGTGCAGTTCGAGTTGGAAGATAGCAACTTTCTCCTCATGCCCTGGGTACTGCATAGTACAGAGGTGCAGTAGGTGGTGAATGACAGCGTCGCATGGATTATCTCAGTTCGCGGTGCCTGAAAAGTCAACGGGCCTTGCTACTTTACAATTACCGCATCACTGATGCTGGATACTCACCCTCATCGGATATTGTTGCAATGTACGTAACGTAAACGAGATCTCCTTACACGCAATGTCAACTCTTGCTACTTTACATCTAACGACGGCATTCACGGTCCACACTACATGTAGAACACCTCCAGGGAGACTCGAGAATGTGAAATGGTTTACCAACGTTCGACTTTAGCCGCATAAAATTACAACGTTATGCTGGGCTTCTGTGACGTAAAATGCTCAAATCCCTTGGCTTCATGTCGGCTTCTACCCAATGGAGCAAGTGCACGTCGTAGTAACCTATGTCACTGCTTGGAAAACCACCACAAACGCTGAAGAGTTTACCGCAATCGACGATAAAGCGGACAGCTCGACACTTGTAAACTAGCAACAGGTCGAAGCAACCTCATACAAATTATACGTAAGCGAAATCCGCAAATTACCAGCATGAAAGTCATGCGCCAATGAGCTGTTGCATAGCACTGTTAGAAGGGCCAGTCACCAGCAGGCTTGCTATTCGAGCTACGATATCCGTTGGCGGTGCCAGACGAGTACGAGCTACTGTTTTTCTGCGAAAACCCGCTGCCAGATGCACCTTCGACGTTTCTGATAATAGCAGCGTTAAGACAGCAGAATAGAGCACATCAGAACTTTCGTCCAGTGTCGAGGACACAAGTAAAAAATGCCCTACAGAGGCCCTTCCAGCACCGTGTGGAAGCCAAACAAGCGGGGAAGCGAGTAAGTAAGCAACTCCTGCAGGGCAGAACCGTCCATCAGAATCTCAGATCATACGCCGAAACAACAATATCACGCACTGCATCTAATCTACCTGGAAGACACGTGCTTCGCCGACGTTCAGCGTGGCAAGAGATTCGGTTTCGTGCTCAACCTTTATCTGGATCACAGAAGCACCATCAACACCCGCCACACGCGCAATGTGCAGTGACTTGGTTTTCTTTTCGTCCTCGGGCGCGTTCATGTTAGGCGAGTGCGTAAGCGACAGCTCCGGAATTCGCGAGTCCAGCAGCTCCAGCACCAATCCAACCTCAGACGGACTCAGTGAAAAAAACTGCGGCCGTGACATACGCCAGTCAGCTACAATATCTCTACACTTTTCCAGTAGCTTCATCCATATCATCTTACGGTCTTGTTTTGGTAGTTGTAACCCGACGTCGTAGCTTTCGCCCACGACAGCATGATGGCACCCTGTCCACAAAATGCAAAAACGGTCCGTAAATTCACTCCCCTTACAACTCGCGACGGCTCCTAAAGACTCAACGCAATGCATCGTTAACTCACCATACGCTTAGCCTTAAGGTAGCTGCCACCTTCAGTATACTGCGGAGCATTAGGCGCCACCTGAAAAACTGAGTCGCTACCATAGACCGAGAAGTTTGGAAATACGCGCTCCGTGGCTGTATCGCAGCGGCACAGAGCAACTTGAGACACAGAAGATGGGAAGGCGGGTGCGAAGTTGATAGTGATGGTACTACGTACAGTACAGCGCGGAGCTTAGAGCCACGCATCGTCCACGACCAATCGTCTTCCGGGCTGTCTGCATGAGCATCATTTTTAATTTTTTTGTGGTATCACAAACTTGTGTCGACAATCGCACTTAGTATGCAGGTCCTAATAAAGTGGAGCATGCATTTCCGTCTTTGTTCGTTGCGGTGGACTGACATAAAATTGCTAACAACTAGGGGTCAAAAGGTAATGATGTAATTGGCATGTCGTGCATCGTGTACAGTCGTCCCTCCAATTAAGATCCCGAATTGAGGGTAAATTCCTATTCGAGGAACTACGTGTGCCAAAACCAAGCTGCGTCACTTGATTTCGTATGGTGACTCGATACAAGAGACCAAAGAAACATAGTAACACAACAGCGAGCACCAATCACCAGTTTCCCCTCTCAATTGAACTTGCCACAGTCTTGCATTAGCTGCCATATTGCGCACTTGCTTCCGTTCCACCTCACATAAGTCGACAAAGCAAACGATTCTCATGACGGAGCGAAAACTTCAGGTGCACGTGCACATTACATGCACACCTGGCATTAAGTTGGCTCAAATGCAAGACTGGGTCAGAGAGAGGCTCGGCCTTCGGATCTTCACAATAGTAGCAGAACGAATTTGACAGGCATCAGACCACGCTCTCTTTTCCACGGGCAGGAAGCGCAGCCGAAAGGTGCTTTTTCTAGCGTTTAAAGCTGCGCTCCTCGCATACTATAGTTTCAACAACCGTAAAGCAATTATCACAGACGAGATACTACTAGAAGGAGGTCGCACCATCTGAGCTGCATAAGGGCTAAGCAAGAACGACCTGCGGCTTTCAAATGAGTGGCTTCGCTAATTTAAAACTTGATATGGCACCCAAGATCACAGGCTTTACGGCAAGACAGACTCAGTTGACCATGCTCAACTGGCAACATATCGAATGGATGTTATAAAGGTGATTGGTCAAAGTCCACCACGGGACATATCTTATATTGACAAATCGAATCTCTTCATCGCTTACATATAAGCAAGGCACTAGCAACAGTCAAGCGCAACGGAAAGAGGTTTGAAAAGGATCCTATCACAGTCGCAATGTGCTGCGGAGATACCGGCAACGAGAAGATGGATCTCGTTATCATAGGCATGTCATAGCACCCACGAGCATTTCATACATTCAACACCTATCAAATGAAGTTTGTCTATTTCACAACCATAACGCGTGATAAATAAGGTCAACATTTTCTGATTGGATCCGGCATTTTGATGCCAAGATACACAAGAGGCAAGTACTTCCTCTGACGTAAAACGCGTCGTGTCATTATGTCACCCCTGCAATCTACAATCTCATTTTGACCTTCCTCCCGCCAAGCATGATAGAACATTTGCAACTGCTTGACGAAAACAAGTTTGGATGGGTGGTCTCGTGACCAGCAATTTCTTACGTATTTGTTTTATGTAGAAATTATTCGGTTATTTAAAGCGCGGTCTCGAAAGAGGTTTATTCGATAGCTCCTGGATGCAATTTAAACTAGAATCGACGGAAAGTGGGATATTGAGGAGGCTATGAGCTTCGGTATATGAAGCAGGAGGAGCTTCCGATAAAATAATTTGTTACTACTAAAGCAATTGTGGTACCGTGGATGCGGTCCCATTGGTCAAGATTATTGAATTACTCGACTACAATAAACGCATTAATAAAACGTCAAAGGCCAGCTGACATAGCTCATAGAGGTTTTGACCAACGGCGTAAGTGTCGACATGTACATCAGTGCGGATAACGACGATTTGATCGCGTGCGATTCAGACACAATAGAGCGTGAGGAGGTTGAAAACGACAGATGTGTGTATAAGTGCCGATGAGGTGATAATTAGACCATTCGAGACTCCAGAATTTTGTCCCCATTTTTCATCCTTATTTTAAACAGCACTACAGGAAGAACTATTCAAGAAGCCGGCAAGTACTATCAATCACGTTACAAAGCAACGCTCGATGTGAAATACTCAGTGTACCATAAATTTATCAGAATGGGTTCATGTTGACACTATATTCAAGAGAGTTATATATTAGGAACGAGGTAAGCACGTTGCGCAGTTTTGTCCGATACCTGGACAGACTACTGTACTATGCAACTTAGTAAAGATCTCTGCAACACATTTGTAGGCAAATATGCACAGGTGCAATTATTGCTTTTGAACATGAAATGAATGGTTTATTGCGTTTATCTAGAGGTGGTTCCGTTTATACGGTCACTTGTATATATATATAGATAAGCCGTAGATCCCTAAAAAGAGGTATCTTAAATAACATATAGCCGGAAAATAGCAGTAGATTATACCAATACTACAAAACATTCGAAAATAACACAAAACAATACAGCAGATGGTTAAACACCAACCCGATGATGAGATAATGAGAAAAAGCACCAAGCCATGTACATTCTTATACAGGTAGACGAAATGAGCTCTTATATACACGTTCGTTGGATCATTATATATATGCTTCCACGTGCATCCTCTATACTGCCTCATATTTTCTTTTTTAAAAATCTTTACATATAGCTTGTCACCAGTATTCATGTACGCATAAAAAAAGGTGTAGACGCTTAATTGTTACAAAACAGTGACAGTCACAGAATAATTACACTACGGACCAAATTTCACCGGTAATATAGTTTGTCAGTGCACTGTCACCTAGCGTACACCATTATAGAGAAAAAGGTAGACTACCAAGACGGTACAGCTTAGTTGTGGTAAATAAGTAGAACTGCATTCAGTATAATCAAGTACTGAATCATTTTGTTGCCAAGCAGTCCTTTTCTAATTATATAAATGTAAAGAAATGTATTGTGACGTCTACTCATCACTCATTGCGCGAGTCAAGCAGCTATTGATGGCTAAAATTATATCATGTATCACAAATGAATAGACCCTTGAGTTCCCGCAAGAGAATCAGTGCAACTTAAAATTTTCTAATAGATAAGCAACGTAATATTCATTATCCTTTTTTGCTATGAATAATGATATCACGTATTAGGATGATACGCCTATTACAGCATAGCTTTACTGTATTGATTAGTATTAGACCATCAGGCTACGTTTTCATTCTCTTGTGCAGTTTACCTTACAACTTCTTTCATCAATTACTGTAATCTAATCTTCGTATCAATGTTTGTCTATCTTTTTCTTTTTATCGTAAAAATTTGATTAGATGGTACTGCCCAATTTCCAGATGGCGCGTATACAATGCTTTGTAATTTGTAGGACTAACGTCATCATCAGTAGATGGAGAGCCGTTTATAACGGCGCATTGACAATGCTTTGTAAGGTGTACGATCCGAAGAAGCATTGCATGACCGATTAATAACAACATTGAGAGAAGGCACGATATTGAGATGTGACGGAAGTACATTAACATTCATATGAGTATATAATCGGGTACTCGTTCACACAGAAGATGGGTTACATGCAAATTAAACACGCAAAGCTAATGGAGAGTTATAAATGTCATAAATAAATTGGTGCTGATGGTAGTAGTGATGTCAGTTGTGAGATGGGCATTGCGGTATGCATGCTTAAGGGCAAAATAAACTATTATATTTGCAGTAGAGGGATCAATGCACATAAGCGTAGCGCCTAGCTACTCGTCGTCTATATAGCAAATGATACCTAATATGTTTTCTTAGCGGTATGCTACACATTCTCAATTACTCTTTTTCACAAAATATCTTAAGAACGATACTCACAACGTGGATTTTACAAATGCTGCGGAAGAGGTGACGGCACGCCGACCTTTATCACATTTTACACCTTAGTACACAATGGCAACAAAAGGCTTATTTAGCATCTCCGAATCGTGGGAATACACGTTTGACAATTGCTTTAATCCTTACACAGATCTATATGCTGGATTGATATTTTCGAATGTTGATATTAAACATTAATCAAAGTAATGGACTTGTATCAGACGCATTCCAGACACGTTTTGGATCCCACCGAATCTCGTTAATGGCTTGTCAGAATACATCCAGAATATCACACCATATATATTTAATGTACTAAGTACAACACATGGGTTCTTGGACAACATTTTAACAATACTCAAGCGTAGGTCTCTGCAGTCGGTACAAGTGCAAATTGCACTTTCGACACTAAACTCTGACCACATGAGGCGGAAACCGCTTTAAGAATTTCTTTCGTAATGTCTTGTCTTCACTTTAGACTTAGAATAAGTGCTGCTCACTTTCTCTCCAGCCAATATCCTATTTGCATGCTTGGTGGGTTATACTTTATTTGCCATTTTTTGAGCTGTGTCCAATCTTGGCATCTCCCACTTGTCCTCGATTCTGTATACTTGTTCTCTCTTGCTTTTAATCACTTCAATACACTCACCACATCAAATAATCTTCACCTTTCATTGCATAACTTTATTGCTCCCTCCATGAGAACTCAAAGATACTGACTATGCACCTTGCGCTTTACGTAGATCTCCAACCCAACCACCGTCGAACCCTGTCCTATCACGACGCCATGGAAGTATTCGCTCCCGGCGAACATTCTGTGTAAATTGCAGCTGCTTTTTAATATATTTAGGCTCATAACCTTTTGTACCACCAGTTTCTATTCTTGATTTAAAATGTCAATTGTTACTGATTTTTGACTGTGCATTCATTATGTATCCTGTCCGCATACAGACTACAACTTCGCGCACCACTTTAACCACAACGGTCCATATAAGATAATCTATAAGAAATCAAACACCATTAACCAAGCTCGTTCTATTCCGTGTAAGCCACATCACTAATTTCCATCACGCTTTCTTAGCCGTGTTGTCATTACTATAAACCGAAGTGCATGTAAGCATTCGTAGGAAAATCAAGCGTACTCGTCAATGCATCGGCCGCCATCTTGCCCGATTGTACGTAACCCAGTATGAAAACTTCCATCTTCCCTGATGGCGTACATACATTTCCCACACGTAAATGAGCTTTGCCTTCGCATGTGAGCTTCGACTACCAGGTGCTTGATCGCAGTCTAATTTCTTCCGGCTATTCCATATCGGTTTGCATGGCCATTCTAGCTTCATTGAAAGCTCCCATACCTTAAGTAGCTCGCGTGCCGCATTAGAAAACCGGTAAATATTGACTTCTATGTGTATACGCTAACTTCTCCTTGTTTTTGCAAACTCATCTGACAAGCATTACGTTGAGCAGCATGACTTCTCCGGTCAGTGCCTTTGGGCCGTCTATTTCGAGGCCCACTAAGTGTCAAGTAACGTTTATAGCATAGCTTAGCACCATTGCTTGGATCAACGACCATGTAAAGCTCAAGCATGTAATTTTACTATTTAGGTTAGTTTAATCCGCTTTACGAGATATCAGTCAATATACATTGGCTTATGTGCTTTTGCGTTGTAGTACGGACCGAAAATGCGCTGTGCCATTGACTACATCGCGCCACCCAGAGTAGATTCTGGGAGAGACGATAAAATATTGATCTTTAGTCGGCTATCTTTTCAATGAACCGGTGGTAGATTTTCAACCCAAAGGCATTTCATAACAGTCATCATATTAGCGTCCGCATAGCTTTGGCCGAGTATATCTCGGTATTATGGAGGATTTCGTCATTTATCTCCGTTATAATATATTTACCCCCGATGATTTAGGTATGGCACATACAAACTACAAGAAACGTTCTAACTGCTCCAATCTGTGTGATCTATTTGGATAATCACTCCGGAAGATAGTTTCCCTCTAATAAGCATGTGGCGCTAGTATGGTTAGGACGTCGACATTAACGCCTACAGCTGTGATTTTATTCTAAGATAGTTTGTAAGACAGAGACATGACTGTGACGCAGCGTCCAAATCTAGCGTCAGTATGTTTATCATGCAGTGATTGACCCCTGGATCTACCGGCCTGCTTGAGGCCAAAAAGTTTACATTATAATATCCACGCGAGCTTTGCAGCGCTTATCCCCTGCCCCCTTCTCACTCAGCTCAAGACTTTCAGTATCAAACCGCCTAATGCATGCAGGAAACACTTAAGCAGATTCATTGTCCACCTGCACGTTGGTATTAGGTCCGTCGTACGTTGAATTGGAATTCACCCAATGAAATGTCAGATTCAGTACAATATAAACGGTCCACATTTCCATGACCGCCGCAAAGGCTATTCATAAATCCAAAATCAATCTTTTGCTCATTTTCACAGGCTTTAAGGAGAGCTTCAAATCGCTCGACTTGACCTTCGGTGTCGAATTCGTTATAAAAATCAACTTGATATGCAAGGCATGCCGTCTTAAGGCTACTTAACGACTTAAGAATAAAGAAAGAATATATATTTTCATCCATTGCTCCAGTATAAATCAGTACCTTCAAAGTCTTCATTGCTTTAGTATCTTTTCATGGATCATGCTCGACAGTATGGCTCACGACGTTTTAAAAAATATAAGTCTGCTGTCCAGCAACTCATATCGTGATTGTTGTCGAGAATGCCGCGAAACTTGATATCTGCCACGTCTTTATCTCCTCCTCCTTCTTCTTTTTTCTCATTCTTACGTCATTTATATGTTTCACAAGGATTCCAAACAAGGATGAAATCGTGTCGTCCCCTTTTGACATCTCATTAGAAGTGATACTACCAGACGTTCACTCAAACATTGTTCATCTGCTATATAAATACCACCACCATGTATTTTTTCGAAAACGCACGACATCTTTACTTCTGGTCGTCCTTGTCAAAAAGCTCAACTTGCAATCTCCGTCGCAGGAAATTTTTTCCCGGACTTCTATACACGTCACGTAATAAACCTAACGGGTCAAGTTAATCTTAAGTACGGGATCTTAATTGTCAAAACTATAAACAGCGATGCCTCTTCGGTGATAGCCCAGGCCTATGCTTTATCATAAAATTTTTGCCACATACACGGCGGCGTATCCCCAGGGTTTTAGCGGCGATTTACAAGCACATGTCAGTCAACGGCTGAATTTATAATAGTACTGCACATTCGTTTTGCTTCCACATTCAACTCTAATTTGTATAGATCACAAATTTGCTGTGCGACCAATCTCTTGAAAAATAGGTCGAAATTCTGGAAAAACCGTCACCGTCCGTGAGGAAACATGAATTTGACCGTCAATCATAATTAAACGAAGGCTAGAAAATGCTCGACCTTCTTGGCAGCTGCAAAATTGCTTCCAGCTAATAACCCAGGGATGATCTGAGTTTTTGTCGACAAAATGTACCACTCATCGATATTTTAATCGGTCATTTTAGGTCAACTGCTCTTTCAAATTGCAACATATCAATTATTTAATTCCTTGTCTGGTGAGTTTTTCTTCAACTACTTGCGTGGTGGTGAGTTTCTTGCATGATTGTGTTAGGCGCGAGTCAAACAAATTTCACAAGTATTGACGCTCCATTAAATGCCAGATGTCAAGTGTTTATTCATACGCTACATATAGAAGTTCATTTAGCAAGCTGCTTTAGTCGTAGATTTGATGATAATTGCCATGGTTACATCAATCGGCTCCTCTCCCAGCGTCTTTGACTAGGGTCACTTTAAGCACGTGCTTGTTAATTTATACGCTGAACGCCACAAAATGAGCTTTGGAATTTACCAGCGACTGAAGACCGTTTGCACACAATGGAACATGACGCTTGTCAGATTTTCATACAAGATAATGACTCTCTCGACTACCAATGCGAGGTTTTAGGTCAATCAAGTGCACTAAATGTGTGATTGTTCGAAGGTGGGCCAAACAACAATGTAGTAATACGTTTGGAAGATTTTGTGCGATTTATTGTTCTGCTGATCGATTTTCACTTTTTGGTCCTGAGTGGTAAAGCACTTTTATAATTGCCACGTGTATTTGTATCTTTTTGGTGGCAATTTATCGCCTTATCTGTATCATTTCTTATATTTACGTGTTAGAACTATATATTGATGTCAGATTTATATGTTTTTAGAAAGTATGAGAGCATTATATCTGCAGCGACGACCGCGCTCGAGAAGATGCGCCAAACTTTTTCGCACTAGTGTCTATTCAAGACGTAAACCAATGCTATATGTGAGCATAGAATCTGCAAAGAGAGGTTGCACGCAAAACTCAAAAACCAAGTTAGTTTGTGTACGAAGTTCTCAATAAAACCGACTTCTTTAGGAGTAGCTACAACAGCTCCTTTGCTCGAGAAAGTCCTTTTCTACTAAACAAGCAGTTTCGATTGTAACAAAAAAGCGACTCAACGAGTCTGTTAGTCTTACTGACCTAATAGCTTTGGTGCAAGGACGTCTAACGTCTGGAGCTCACCATTAAGGGATGGATTGTCAATGTATAATTCATCCAATATATGATTAATGTAAATGTGCATGAAAGTACCACCACAAGTTACAACAGATATATGTTTTTTTAAAATGCAACAGCTGCAACGATCTGAGCCCAGTGTTCTGTTTTTTATCAATACGGAATTATACCTAAATTATCTTCGACAAAAGGAATTTTGGCGAGATTGGCCCAGCCAAAGTCAGACCTTCGAACCTTACTTCAAATTTTTGGGATAAAGCATGGGATTTGGCGAGTGTGTGAGCCGCCAATTGGTTTGTGGTAGAACAAGTATGATATGTGGGATACATTTCGATGTATCCGATTGTAAGTGGGTGTCAGACATATGACAAGGGGTGAGACATGTAAATACGATTCATTTTTAAACGAAGTATAGTTGCAGAAATGGCGCAGCGTAAATCTCAAAGATTCCTTGTGTCTCATATTCGATGAATGTATGTTATATTAAACACAATAAACCAATATCCGGGGTATTTGAGCTTTAAACAGAAGCGATATACATCAGTTGGAGCAATAGATGACCGCGTATGTAATTTATACTTCATTTGCTACAAATTACGACGGCAATGATCATGATGATGATAGAACTTGGGTCTATGATCATATGGACCTCTAATGACCTAAGTGATCTAAGATAGATCTGTGTGGTGGACGATCTGGATAGCATTTGAGTACCCATGCTAACAATAATTGCAATAAAAGCACTAAATGTTCGGTGTAATACAACTCTTATACTGTCCACACACTGCGCCATGGATAGTTTTGAAAAATACACGAAGAAGTGGATCAGGCTAAAATTCAAACGAAGTTGTTACCGAAATATAGAAAAGAATTAAGCTGTAGGTAAATTGACATAATTTCGAGCATCTAGTGTTTTGATGGTCGCTAATCGTATACTTCTATTTCAACAACAGCAAACAATGTTCATCCTTTTAACCAATTTAAAGCTTATGGAATTGTTTCGAACGATGTTGCTGATATTGAGTACATGGTACGGAATTTATTACGGAATAAAAGAAACACGTATCTGAAGAAGCAATTATTAACACCAATCTTATTTGTGTCGTGGAAGATGGGTATTTTGATGAGCCTAATATTTTTTTCATTGAGGACACCCAATCATTTAGAAGGCCTTAATTTGCGCAAGACGCGTAGCAAACATCACCCGGCATGAGAAATATCGGCCTTCCGATAGATGAACAGCACGCGCGTATCTATAGTTCTACCCTAAGATTTAATTAGCTCGAATTTAATTGTAAATGTGTTTATTTTGCTTGTAGTACAACACTGAAGGTGTTCAACAAAAACTGACCTACTCGAGACAAACGGCAAATATCGCCGGGCAGGAACGTAGATCGATCGTGTGGCATGTCCAAGAATGTTGTGAATTCCTGAGGTATAAATAATTTAGGTTTGTTAGAAGCTTTTGTGGTGAAGTCGATCTCACAAAATTACTTTAGTGAGTGTCGATCTTCCACTTGCCCAGACTTGCCGACTCACGGAGGGGGTACTTCGATCCGTGCCTTGCTGTATAACCTTGTGCTCACTTGTGTACCCGTCGGTTGGGCTGGCTTGAGCTCTTCGTAATGGCCTTGGTAGATGTCGATCTCGCTGAGGGTTTGGGGTTGAGCGTTTGCTTCCGGTGCGGAAATCGTCACACCACGAACGGGGGTTCTGCGATCTTGATCTTGAGTCGCGGCAGTCACTCTTGGGCGATGTCGCGATCTCGATCTTGAATCACACCGATCTCGATTTGTCTTCGGAATCGGGGTCTTCGCGGTGCGGAAATCTTCACTCAGCAAATAGTTGTCTTGCGTCGATCTTGCGTTGGGATCAATCCGATCTGGTCTTAGGATCGGCCGATCTTACCGGAAGTGCGCAATGTGGGTGGATCGGTTGCTTGTTTCGCCAAAATGAAACGTGCCGATCTGCCCTGTAGATCCCTTCGGTCTTGCTCGGTCTTGTCTTGAACTCCTTGTCCAGATCTTCTGACCACTTGAGCCGCCTCGCGATCTTGTAACCAAAATCCTTTTCCTTTACCGTTGTTTGCTGCTACCCTAGCAGTTTGAGTTGAGTTGAGTTACCTTAACCCCACCTTGGCCAAACAATCCAAGGTGAGTACACGAAACACGGCGCGTGCGACGTCTCTTGATCGACGGGAGGCCAAATATCCTGCTTGGAGGAGAAGTCTGCGACGTGCTCTATATGTAAAAACGATAACTGTTTTATTATCCAACCAAATTAATAGTCATCCTATCCTTAAGCCTATTCCAAACTGTAGATCACTCTCCAAACCGATATCACCTTTAAGCTTGACCGCCCCCTTGAACACGTGTCGAAATCTCGTGACCTGTGCTCCAAAGATAGCGCCAATACTCCCGATATCGTACCTAGACACCGAAAAGGAAGCAAATTCCAAATGCAGTACCTAATACCCAATTTTGGTACCGAAAAGTCCAAAATAGTATCCAAATGCGGAAAGTGTCTAAATCCATTTTGCGACGTCAATTCAACCGGCTTCCACTGGCTCTTTCGGTATGAACTTTTGCGACATCACTCATGGACCTTCAACAAGCATTTACATCACAATCCAATAGCTCCATCATCGATATATCCATAATCAGCAGGGAACATGACCGATCTGATGCCCAATTCGAGATCGTTGAGGATCGACACAGTGCAATCCGGCCCTAAATGTTCTTCCGTTCGTTTTACATGGTCCGATACCATTCTCAAGGGTTTATCCGCACAATGGGACCAACCACAGTTCTCACAACGGTCCCACGGACTCCCACAAACATCCACACTTCCAGATCGGTCCATAATTAACCTAAATCAGTACTTCTTTTGGGAGCCCGGTATAGAATGTTACCGATCTAATAGACTTCAACACCGTTGTCACAGAGTCACTTCGCATCGTCTGGTCTTATATGCACCTTTCCCAGAGTAATTCTGCTTCAGATCAGCCGTTTAGTACAATCCAGTCCCTTGTCCCAGATCGCACCGTTACAATCATTCCTTGTCCCAGATCGCAACATGGGAATCATCCCTTTTCACGCCCCGTCTCAGATCGTTCCATACCCGTCAGTCTGACGACAGTTGGATCGTATCGTCTTTCTCCGTCGGGATCGCCTCCTATCTCTCATTAGATCGCCAGGTCCCGTGGTCTAATTCTCCACCAGTAAGTGGCGCCTCAAATATGTGGTCACCGATCCTCGTAGAAAATTTGATTAGTGACTTTGCCACACTTTTGAAACCAAGAAGTTTATTAATATGCTATTTATACTGGATTGTGATGATGGCACTGGCAACTCCATGGATAAACATTTTTATGGAAATTGGATATACCACTTAGAGAGCAGACGCTTTGCCGCGCTTCACTTCTAACATTTAAATTTCAAAGGTCTGGTAATGTTTAATAGCGATTCTTTAACGCTCGTCTTAGTTGCGATCGATCTTGGCAAACTACACATAATACTCGACAGCAGAGATCGGTGGTACGATCTTTATAAAACCGATTGGGTACGAACCGTTAGCTTGTGGTATTTTATCGGTGTGTGTGAGATGACGATTGCATAATAGGAGAATATTTGGGCCTCTGTGATAGGGGCTGATAGCACTGTAGACTTCTAAAGTTAATCATAAATCTTAGTGGGTTGGTTTTTTTGTGTGGGAATACCTTGCATATGATTGTCGGTGGGAGTCTCAGCTTCGTCAAGTTAATTGCCACTAGACATAACGAGCTGATTTTTGGTGTTTACAAGACATTTGAACCATCCCGAGCTACGTCTTACATAGCGCTTTTTTATGGCAGAATTATAACAAGAAGTTTCTACTTTATATTAGCACTACCTGCTGGCTAGGCATAATGTAGGTACTTCGGTGGTGAGAGCCATCGTCTTCTGATGAATATTGCTGCAAAAAGCGAGATCTCTTATATACATTTTAGATTTTTGATGAGCATCTAGACGATTAATCTCTTACATCGGACATTTGGGCTTATGTGGCAAAGTCGTTAGTTACGTTTTATGATATGGATCGGTGGCCATTCAATTGAGGCGCCACGTACTGGTGAAAAATGGCACCAAGTGATCTGG